>NDXZ01018240.1:0-12165 GCA_003055125.1 Paykullia maculata
CATACATACAAAAATTAATGCACTTCGTATTACATACCCACTAGGATCGGGTAAAAATATCAATATATCAATATATCGATGTTTTTTAATATCAATCGATATATTTCGTCGATACTTTACTTTTCATTTGCCCATCCTTAAAACCTACACGTAGTGAAGGGTATATAAGATTTGGCACAGCCGAATATAGCGCTCTTACTTGTTTTTTTTTTATTTAAATTTTTAATATAGGTACATACAAACATACATATGCAAATAAATTATTATTTATTGTACTATTTTCTATAAATTTTTTCTTTGTAACAACTTTTGTCAAGTCTTCGTTTGTAATCAATTATTTTATTATTTTTATTAAAAAAAAAAAAAATCTGTTTTAGGATTTTATTGTTAATTCTACAAACAGATATAGTGTTGTAAAAGTATAAGGTATTTGAGCACTGAGTACTTAATACCAAGTTTATTTCCCGGTATTCAATACCCAAAAGTAAGTACTCAATACTTTAACGGCTTTTACTACTTAAAAGTAAAAACACATATACATATCTAAATACATACATAAAAGATCAAAAATTATTTTGATTGAAACACATTTAGCGATTTATTTAGAAAATAAAAATTAATGTATATAAAGTTATTTAAAAAAAAAAAATATATATGGGTCGTTTCACGTCAAGTGGACCAACTTGAAAAATCGATTCGGATGAAATTTGCACCATAGTTAGTCCTATTAAATAGTCAAAAGTAACCACTTTTTACAACACTAAACAGATACATACATATCGTTACCTGAAAATCAAAAGGCCGTAACAACCAAAAAATTCAAAATAGAGTGTTTAATTGATTATGATGTAATAACCAAAATACATCTTTCCTAAAAATTTTACTCATATGCATAAGTATGTTCAAAATACCGATTTTATTAATGAAATTCAAAAGCCACCTAACAAGTAAATAGCCTTGTAAGGTTTTTTGCTTCTCCTGTAAATAAGCAAAAAGTGCACTTACGCCATTTTGGATTTTAGTTGACGATATGTACGTATATGTGAGAATTAATTTTCAATTTAAATTTAGTCACCTCTGATATGTAACAAAAAAAAGTAACAAAATGTATGTCTCTATTTTATTAAAACAAACAACGGTGGTAATTGTTACACAAATAAGCATAAAAATATCTAATAAATGTGGTAGTTTTTCATTAGGAACACTTTAAGTCCACACATACTCGTATCGTTCCCATTATAGTTTTATGGACAACAGCTGATAAAGAAAGCAACCGAAAAAAATATATAAGAAATATAACAAAAACTACCATCACTGTAATTGAGAGAATATGTACACACATATATACATATGTAAGAAAAGAGAGAGAAATCAAAGCAAATAAAAACGTCACTAATACAAGAAATAGGAAAAAAGTATTTTTATAAACATCATCACATCGACGTCATCGATATTATCGCCATCATCAACATCATCATGATGATGTGCAGCGTCTCCATCGAAATTAACATGGATGTCGGATAAAAAAGCCGCCAGCCAGCATTTTATTTTGGCAAGTGGCTACTTGTTTTAGTATGATTTTAATTTAAGAACGAAACGGACGTTTTTTACACAAGTTCAGAAGTTTAACGCCGCCAATAGGATAAAAAAAATCATTTAGTAAAAAGCGAAAACAAAAATCATTGATTTAGCGGCAAAAAACGTCAAATATTTTTATAAAACAAATTGTTTTTTATTAAAAAAGGTGAAAATAATACAATGAATTGATAAAAACAAAATCACAAAAAAAAACATTAAAATAAATTAAAATGTTTTAATAGTAATATTTAAGTAAAAATTAAGATTTTACAAATAAATAAAGTGTAAAGTTTTATTCAACCAACTTAACCATTTACAAAGTGCAAACTTATTTAATTTCAAGAAACAAAAAAAAAATCACATTTACATATATTAAACAAATTAAAAGACAATTAAATATTTTTGTTGTCAGTATAGTTTAATAAAAATTAAGCCTTAAATACGAGAACAAAATTCGCTTAAGTAAAAGTAAATTTGTTTTTTGTGCAACATGTCACAACCAACTCCCGGGTCACCGCCTTCAAGATTTCCCAATCGACCACCTCGTATCAGCATAAATAACCTGTACAGCAATCATGGCTCTGCAATGGGCTCAGTACCACCCTCAGCTCAGCCACCTTGTACTGCTCAAACTGCAAATACATTGGGACCTGGTTCGGTTGCAGGCCAACCTTATTGGCCTAACTATTCGAATCCATTCGCGGCTGGTAATTTCATGGCCAGAGGTTTTGATGGCATTGTCGACTTTACGAAATCAGGCATGAGTTTTGGTGAAAAGTTCACCTATGGTTTGTATGACAAGATCAGTAAGTGGTCAAAGAAATGGTTTACACACTTGTTCCTGCTGACGGTGGTGACACTATATAGTGTTGGTGGCGCTCTACTATTTCAAGCAATTGAAGGTGGGTTGTTAAAAGATTTAATTTAATTTTCGTATTCTTTCAAAGCATTAAAGCAATAAATTCCCTCAGTTAAAAAAAAATTAAAAATTTCAGTCTCTTTTATTACTACTAATGAAAATTTCTAAATCTGCAAGATCATTGAAATTTTTTTGGTAACTTCCCCAAAATGTTGATTTATGGAATTTAATATATAATGAAGTATTGCAACAAGGAGTAAAAATGCTTAATCAGTTACTACAGTTTGCTAAAATATAAAATATGTTGAATGCGTGGCATAATGGCTCATCTTACACGGTGCACATTCGTCTATTAACTCCACTATGACCATAATTTTTTCCTTTACTTGGAAGCCGTAGTGGAATTTGATACCACATTGCGTATTGTTCTTTCCCGGCAAACCACAGCAACTAAGTGGTTTTCTTGAAAGGCCGTTCGCTTTAAAGCTCCTTATTTTCATGCTGTTCCAGCTCCTGAATTTTGTTATTATCCACTTTGAATTCGAGTCAATACATATTCTTGTTAAACTATTTTTAAATGCATACATTTACCCATTTTAACCATAGCTAAATGACAGATTTTTTTGTTTTACAGTGATTGACTTACATAAAGGTGTGGGAAATATTTTTAAAAAGTGTTATTTTTAATTTAATTTAATTTATAAAATGATATTTATATAAAACAATAATTCCATATTTTATACATAAAAGCAGCAAAATTAGACAATAATCGAAAAAGTAGTTAATTTTTAATTTACAAATGTAGCAACAACTGATTTTGTAATTTAAACTTTATTTTTTTAAAAAACTAATTTTTAAACTTCAAATAACCAACAACAAATAACAACAATTTATTTAAATCAAAAAATTTGATTTTTTAGTAAAAAATAATAGAGTTTTATTAATAGTTTTAAAGTTTTTTTAACAAACAGGAGAAAAAAATTGCATGTTACGCGAAGTCAACTTTTGACCATCAAAAGTGAAACTTAAAAAACCCGCTCAATGAAAAGCTATAATTTTAAGTAATTTTTCAGACAATTTGCGGACTCCATCTCTAACTACTACATACATATGAATGGTTTTTAATTACCGAACGAATTTTTTTGACTCTCATAAGAATCGAAACGTCATCCAGAAAAAAACTACGTGTTTCTGGTTAACACACTGGGTGGGTGTCGTAACAAATCCCACCTGTGACCTTCTAAGTAGTTTTTAAGTGGAAAAGCGATATGAAGTTTAGCGTTATCATGTCAAAAAAACTATTTCGTCAGAAACTTTCTTAAAAATTAGTACTTAAAAATATATTGCAATCAACATTTTTAACACCCAAACTTAAACTGTTTATATTTACACATTTGTATGTATATTTTATTTCTTAACAAACATCAAAATATTATGAAAAACTATTTTAAAGGAAAACGTCGCTCAAGCAATTATTGCCTATAAATAAATCGTGTTACATACTTTCTTTCAAGTGGAAAAACTTGAGAATCCTTTTTTTAGGCACATTGAGTTTCAAAATTGACAAAGATATATCGCACACCCAGTTCAAAAGTGACACAACTCACAATTTTTAATTTTTCAGAAATCGAAATAAACTGTTTTTGACGTAAATAAAAATAGTTAAAAACAAAAACGTTGGAACATTGAATTCGAATTAAAACTATTTAGCACTTAGCGTAGGGATTTATTACCATTTTATTTTCTGACAAAACTAAAAATAAGTCACTTTTATGAATTGCAACTTTATACCAATTGAAACATAAAGAAATACATACATATGTAACTGTTTTTTTTAGTAACAGTTAACAACAGAAAAAAATACACTGATTAACAAGTGTATTGTGCATAGTTTAAGCATATAAAAGCGAAAAGTTAAAATTTTGAGTTGTGTCACTTTTGAACTGGGTGTGCGATATGTAATTTATATATTCAATTTAGAAATTTAAAAGCTTTAGGCAAAGCACATACCCAGCAAACAAAAACAGAAAGGTTTGAATTTGAATATATACATCAAATCCCTAGATTTGTAAGAAATATATTAAAAGCTTCACTGGCTTATTATTTTATTCTTTGAAACGCAACAAAAAATCAATAAAAATTATTTCATTTCTTATTGGCCAATTTACAAACTCTTTTGCATTGTTGTAAATATGTAGTAAGACCCAAATTTGTATTCCTTTCACCTTAAGTGAAAAGGGTATATATAAGTTTGTCATTCCGTTTGTAATTCTACAATAATCATTTGCGACCCCATAAAGTATATATATTCTGAATCCTTATAGATAGGGAAGTCGATGCCCGTCTTTCCGTCTGTGTATCTGTCCGTCTGTTGAAATCAACTTTTCTCAGACCCCCGATGTCGCACGTACACGTTATTGGTATCAAACGATCAGAATTTTCCCGAGATTCTTGCTATTGAAAATCACCAAAAAAGCCGACAATTAACGAGATAAAAAAAATGATTATATTTGTGTGTAAGACATGCCTTGTGAGAAATTTAAAAAAAGAATTTCGAGATATGGGCAAAAAAAAATTTAATTTTTTACGTAAATATGCGCAGTGAAGGGTACATAAGATTTGGAATCTAAATGGTTTTTAAGCATAGACAAAACTTTGTAAATATATTACGACATGCATACGTAGTAGAGATGAACGATCATCCTGAATGAGAAGAATGTTATTTTAAACAGTGATTGTGTTACTTCTTATTCGATTTTAGTTCTTTTTCACACTTAAGAAAACTACGACAAATCAATATTTTGTCTATGTTTTAGGGGTTTGTCTGCACAAAACATACCACTTAAATCATGTGTCTCAAAAAAATATAAATTTGGCTGTTCCAAATTTTATATGTCCTTCACTACGAGTATTTACGTAAAAAAAAAATAAATTTGCCTATATCCTATATATTTATATATAAATTTGCCTATATAAATATATAAACGGCACGTCTATATTTATACATTTATTATACATATATAATAAATTTTTGTGTAAAAAAAAAAAATTGGTAGTCGTCTTTTTTGGCTTATATCCATCCGGTCACTTATTAAGCGATTTTACTGATTTTCAATAGCAAATATCTCTGAAAAATTTCTGATTGTTTGATACTAATAATGCGTTCGTACAACATCAGGGGGCTGAGAAAACTTGATTTTAACAGACGGATAGACGGACAGAATATATATACTTTATGGGGTCGCAAATGAATATTGTAGAAATTACAAACGGAATGACAAACTTATATATACCCTTAACACCTGAGGTGAAGGGTATAGAAAAATAAACAGCAATATTCTTTGTTTGAAGTTGATAAAACACGATAAATTAAAAGTGACATTATCGCATGTAACAGTTACTTAACTTTGTTAGTCACTGTTGTTACTAGTGATTTTCCACTCACAGTTATAAAATCACAGGTATAGAAATATCGCTGAATTGGCCGTAAGTGGTACGGTAAGAGATACAATGTGTTCGAATTTGATCGATGTAGTAAAGATATCAACGATTTTACATTTAAGTCGAATCTCTAAAAACAAAAATCAAATTTTAATGTTATTATTATTGCTTAAGCAGTTCACTGATATCATCATAAACATATGTACATATGTATACTCATATAATGGCCATACTGTAATAATTTACAAAAACTCATTTGAATTGCGTAGAAGTTTAAGCCCTTTTGTAAAAGGCAGTCATGGTCAAATACCCTTAAGTTATTTTAAGTATCTGCTTAAAATACATTATTAAAATATCGCTAATAGCAAAACTCATATCGTTTCCTATTCTTAAGAAAGGTTGGTTGGTTTTCCATAGAAGAACAGTACAAAACAATACAAATAAACATAAAAACTAATAAATAATATTTAAAATAGAAGAAATATTTTTTTTTTTTGTAATTTTTTAAACAATATTTTCTTGTTTTGTTAATCAGTGTCTGTTTGTCTGTCTATACCAGACAAAAATTTTTCTCAACACGCAATAAAACGACGTCAAATTAGCTATAAAGTTTGATTATTATCAATTATTAGGGGATATACGCGTGTTATAACAATCTAAACAAAAAAAAATAACAACAATAGAAACGACTTTTGATAATATGACTAACAAAGCTAATAATGCTAAAACAATTTGACGTTTATTTATTTGACGAAATTATTGTCCTGAACTAGAAATTGTTTATATGTATGTAATATAAAAAATTAGTTGCATCATCCTAATTTTTTAATTTATTTTATATTAAACATTACAATTAACATAATTAATTAAAAAATAAACAAATCAAATGGATAATCTAATGAATGCATTTTTTCAATCGTATTTAAAATTATTTATATCGGATATTGAGAAAATAATAATAAATATTTATAAAAAGTAAAATAAACATAAAAGATTGAAGAGATATACATAAAACTTTTACTACAATACAAAAGAAAATATATTTGAGTTAAGTAAATGAAATAAAAATCATTGATGATAATAAAAATCATAAGATGTTGTTGTTTCTAAAAACAAAAGGAAAAACATATTAACAGAATTTTAAATAAAAAAACAATAAAAATAGAAAACAATAAATAAATCAAAATAAATCAACTTACAACATGTATTTAAGAATAAATTCAAGACAAAGAAGTATTACTGGCCATTGGCCGCACATGTTTCTTTCCATTGGCCAAACTTATGATGATGATAGTTTTATGTGTAAAAAACATAAACCTGCTAATTTGATGACAATCCTACATGTGAATTGCTTAAATACGTAGAAACATACACATTTATGTACATCTTATATTTTGGGGTATTTCCTTTAACATACCTTAAATACTTAAGACCATGTCAATGGAATTTTACATAAAAAATTATGTTCTAATATGTTTTACTTATCTAATCCAATTGAGTGGGTTGTGTGAAAATGGGATTTCTCTTTACTTAAAAACACATAATATTTTGACATAAGACTGTTATTGGACTAACAAATATTAAGTAGTCTGATAGAAGACAAAAAAAAAATTATATAACCCAGCAGAAAAAAATTGAATTTGGATGCTGTAAATGTAACTAGTGCATACCTACTGCCTTTTCTATTGCCTTTAAAAACTATTATCTTGCAAAATGAATATATTTAGCAGTTTCTTTAAAAAGATAATTTAAGACCTCTAAAGGAGAGCCTCTACGCGAGGAATCTCATACAAAAATAGTATTGTTTTATTAGAAGTACAAGCATATTTTTTTTTTTTTTTTGCTGGAAAGCGATTTTTTCCATTCAACAATTGTTTAGCACTTTCAAAATGCCACACTTAGCTGCTGTGCCAAATCCTAAAAATCTTCCACAATTTAATAGTACAATACAATACAACCCAAGAACGTGTTAATATGCCTTTTTAGAAAAATGTTTTAAGTTTCCGAAACCGAATGATCTTTTAATAAAATAAATTTAAATTAACAGAGAAAGATAGGAGTGTAAAAAATTGTTGTTGTAAATCAATATCATTAGGTGGATGAACTTAAGTGAGAGTTGGTAGAGAGCAAACCTGGCAGTTCTAAATATTATTTCAATTACAATTGCAATTACATGTACTATAGATGTAATTTTATTAAAAAAGCTTTAATTGCAAGTATTTAATTACAAAATATAATTAGAAACCCTTTACTTTCATGAAATTTTTACGCGATCATTTATTAGATTTTCTGATAATTCCTGCCAGATTATATAATTTTTATTTGACGTTTTTTGGTTATAGAATTAACTGTCCTCAGGTAAAATAAAATGTAGTCAGTTAAAACTACATAGTTTTCATGATAACTAAGAGGCTTCTTTTAAAACAATTATCTTTGGCAAGGAAAATCGATCCAATTAACAAAATATTTTCAAACATTTTTAAGATTTAAGAAAAATCAAAAATAATAAAAAAAATTAAGGAACAACTTAACAACTAGAAACTGCATTTAGTTTTTTTTATTAATTTTTTAATTATATTCTAAAATTCTCCGATATATTTTTATAAATAGGAAACTAAGAAAAAAATAAATGAAACATTTTTATTAAAGAATTTTCTATTGAAAAATTTTTAATCAAAAATTCTTTAAACAAATAAAATTTGTTAAAATTTTTAATTTCCCTCAAACTTAAAATTTTTTTTTAATAAAGACTCTCGAAAGTTTAAAGAAAACAATTTCTTAGAAGGCAATTTATTGAAAATGTCGCATTTATTGGAAATTTGTCCTAAATCCTACATAAAAAAAATTATTGAAAATGTTTTAATAAATCTATAAATAAAGATTTTGTTAACAATTGTTATATTCAAAACGTTTCGTCAACAAAAAAATTATTTAGAAAAATTTTCTTTAAAAATATAGTAAATTATACAAACATTTAAATTCAGCACAAAGTTTTTGAACTTCCTTTGAACTTTTATACACATTTACTTATAACGTAAAATTCTACTTTGATTAATCGTATTAGTTTGTTAACTGGATAAAAAATTAAACGTTATCAAATATGTTTTAGGGAAATATTTAAGCAAATTGTTTAACTTCCTGTCAGAATAATGGAAGGAAATAAATACTCATATATTTTAGTTTTGATTAATGCTTTTACGTCAGTGTGTTGCTCCAATAATTCTATGGGCAATTACATGGCAACAGTTTGTCTGGAATCATGGAGCCAATAGTTTTGTTGTATATTCACTTCTTAAATTATATATAAACTAACAAACAAACAAACGTCATTCATATGAATTTCATTGTACTATTTGTTTGTTTAACAAGTACTTTGTATTTGTATGTTTTTTCTTAATAATTTTAAAAATTTTCCAACAGAAATTGATGCATTAAATCTTAAATTTCCCAAAAACTTTTAAAACACGATGATATCATTTGATTTACAGCCCCTTTACATTTGCTTGTGTGTTAATCGATTTGCTTGGATCCAATTCAATATTTAAAGAAATAAATAAAATGTAGACGGCAAACACAGCAACAACAACTAAAAGTAATGCTGATGTCAAGGTCAAGTATCAACAAACTTTGTATTCGAAAGAATGAAAATTGTAATTATTTGTTAGATAGTTTTTAGTTCATAAATAATGCATAGAAGAATCGCGTCTGAAATATGTATTTAATTTGAATAAAAAGTTTTGTCATAATATATGTACATATGTAAATGTTTACATACATACATACATAGATTTTGTTAAAAATGTTTAAATTTTCGCTAACTTAAATCTATAATAGTTGTTCCATGATTTCTTTAACCTAAATAAGTCAAATGGATATTTATCATAAATTTTAAACTTTATAGGTACAACATTTCGATCATTTTACATTAACACCGACTACCTGACATTATATTCTACTGCAGTTAGAGATGCCGAAAGATTCTTAAAATTCAGCTTTTTCTAAGCCTCTTTCAAACCAGTATTTTTCCTCTTTTTTAAGGAATATCACAAAGGACAATTCTGTCTCTAGGTGAAATGGTGGACCTTCACTTTGCGGGGCCACCATATGTTCTTAAACCTAACCTAACCTTATCTTCTGTTTACATTCTTTCAATCTTTAATTTAAGGATTGCAACTTCCAAATCCAGTTATCCCTAAAAAGCTTATATTTTCCCCATCATCGTTGTATAATAGGAGCTGGCAAACGTTTGGTAGTGCTTTACATTCTGAAGATAAAAAGGAAATATAAAATAATCTGTTATCGTTAAAGAATCACATAACCAATTTAGAGTTACTGGCAATTGTCAACGGGCAGCAAAAACCCTTAAGCTCGTCTTAAGCTGCAAACATAATATGCCGTATCAAATTTATTGCAATTAGTGCAACCTTTTTGCATTTGTTTAAGTATTTTTGCAAATAAATTACAGTTTCTAAGCTGATAACTGAGCTGCCTGTAACTGCCTGTCGCCGCATGTTGCGTACATTAACCTTTTACTACAAAACCGAAACATTCTCTTTTCGAATCAGCTGAAAAGTTTTTCTTAAAAATGGTAAATGTAATGCTGCGTTCCAAATTTTTTTTAATGTATAGATAATTGTTTAACAAAAAATTTTAACAATTCCCTTTAATATGTTTTGTCACTAAGAATTTGTTAAATTGTTTTTAATAAATCTTTCTTTTTAAAAAATAAATTTAAAAGTTATATGTATGTATGTTAATAAACCCTTCACCACATACATAACCGCTCGTGGTGAAGGGTATATACAATTTTGCATAGCCGAATATAACGCTCTCATTTGTTTTTATTTAGGCCTAAGATAATTTTTAAAATTTTGATAAATTAACATTTCTATTAATATAGAGTTAAGTCACCAATCTAAGCTCCAATATTCATTTTTAAAGAAGATGCGGTTTTATTATCAACACTATTTTTTAATCCGTGCTAGTGGTATTAAATGTTTTTGGAAAATAGAAAATTGTAATTTCTTTGATTCTTTATTAATTTTACCTTTTTGTTGAATCAAAACGTATTTTACGATGAAAGAGATTTTTTCGTTTGTATTTTGCTACATATTTTACCTGTTTTCGTCATTTAATGGATGACACTAAAGGCAAATTGCTAGTTTCATTTTTCAATTCACACTTTTTATTGTTGGTTATTGTATTGATTTGCATCAACATTTTAAAGTAACAAAGAATTTAGATAAGCTTTTTTGTTACACTTCTTAACACAAATGCAAAAAAGGTAAAAAGGACTTATTCGTCTTCATTTTCTTATTTGTACAGAAAATAAATTGTAGTGGCTATGATAACCAGAACTGTTTCCAATTGAAAGATTTGGTCCTTATAATATGTATTAAAGCTGTAGCTACAGAATTTCGTTTTGACAGCTGAATTTACCGTTAGTGCTAAACTATTAAAATTTCTGCAACAGAATTTTAATGAACACAAAAGAAAAACTTGATAGTGAGAACTAAATTGTTCGATTGGCAAAAAGAATTCGGTTACCACAACATATCTGTTTTCTTAGTGTACGTGTCTTCTAAAAGTTTTATAAAAACGGGTTATTTATGTGTAATCGTAACCCCTGCTCAAATTCATTTGAAGTCTAAATGCTTATTTAAAATTTCAAAAATTTACATTCTTTTTAGAACAACATAATCGTCAAAATTTGTCTTTGTCCACACAAGCAATTTAAATTTCTGCAATTTTTTTTAAAGTCTTTTTTAAAATGGCATTTGTGTCCACAAACCAAAATTCTCTTTATGCAAATTCATTCAAAACGCCTGCAGCCAATCAAAAAGTTAAAAAACACAAATTAAAACAAAACAAAAGAGAATTGCAAGTGAATTTATATGTTTATTTAAACGCTTTCTTTTTTCGTGTTTCTCAAACAAACTTAAGAATTTCGCAACAAAATTGCACTTGTAAGAGGGGAGTTTCAATTATCGAAAACATGCTAAGTATTATCCTACATCGCAAAAAATATATATATGTAAATATATGCATACATATGTACATATGTAAATATATACTGGGACGCCCATTAATATACTACTCGGCTTAAAATCTATTTACGTGTCAAACAACTTTTGTCTATTTAAACTGTTTAAACATAGCAAAGTAGGACACAATTCATCTTTAATAGCTTGTAATGATCGTTTCCTAATTTTTATTTTGATGTCTTTTCAAAGTTTAAATATATATTTGACTAGTAAGAGCGTTATATTCGGCTATACCGAATCTTA
>NDXZ01018246.1:0-12571 GCA_003055125.1 Paykullia maculata
TTAACACATGTGTGTGTGTGTGAAGGGTATAAAAAAAACTAAGAAAGGGAAAACCAACATCACAATTATTAATTCATAAATGTTTTTTTCTTTTGATAAATTGATAAAGTTTTGCCCTTAAATATATCACATTAGAAAAAAGAAAACGTTTTTAAAACTTTTACAACAAGTTATTTATAATTCCACTCCCTTCCCATTGAAACCACCGCAGAACTCTTAGAGAATTAAAAAAAACATGTTTAAATCTGTGATGAACTTTACACAGGAAGCAAGTAGAAAAGAAAAGCCAAAATATAAATAGAAAAAAAAGGTCAATAAATTATAAATCTTTTGTTCGCCATTACTTTCTAGATCCCTTTAATATGCGGTTTGTTAGGAAATGAATTATTTGTTGTGGGATTTTGTTGCTGCTTTAGAAAAGCAATAAAGAAAATGTTCCCTTTGGAATTAAGAGAGATAATTGGCATTTTAATACAAAATACAAAACCCAGCAAAGACAAAAGGATTACATTATTATTTAAAATTGATTTAAAATTTAGAGTAATTTTAATGTTTTTTTTTTAAATAAGTAAGACGTGAGAATATTTAAAGATATATTAATTTGTTATCGATATGACAAATTTTGGACTTTAATTTGTATTTGTATTTAGTAAAACCTAGACATTTTTTTTAAACAATAAATTTTAATAATGTTAATATAAATCCTGCTTTAAGGTTAAAAAAAAACTCCTTAAGAAGACCCTTTGCTGGGTTGTAGTTCCTTTTTTTAAAATATGCCATTATTTAGGTTCTTTCAGACGATTAAAACAATTTTTTGGGTATTCGCCTTTAAGGCTAAAGTATGTAAATTTTTTTCTAAATCCATAAATCAACTTTCGATTATATCATTAGAATTTTATTTAAAATGTTCAGGTTCAAAGCTGCTACCACAATCGGCAGATACGATGAAAAAATATCCTTTTAACCCATTTTTCATATTAGTTTCTGACATTTGGTTTCAATTTGTTCGTAATATCTAAGATTATGCTAAGATTAGATACACAAAAGAAATATTAAATACCCTCGAACACAGTTTTTCTGTCTTATCTTAATGATTTTTACAAAAAGTATTTCAGGCAAAAGAATTTTTACAAAATGCCAGTCCTTTATTCTTTCTTCAATTTTCCAAAGTGCATCTCATTTCTTTTGTTGACCAATACATTTTCTTTATAAATGTTTTTTTTGTTCATTTGTTTGTAATATCCTGTATTTTCTTTTAGCGCTTAAATGTGCCATCCGCTGCTCATTTCCGTTTACATGATTTCCGCTTTGATGACATACATTTCGAAGATGATGATACATTAAAGGTACAATCAAGGAATTGTTTTTTACGTTTCTCTTCACAAGCACTAATAATTAATAAATTGTTTTTCTATTTGAATTAACCAGGCATGTTTACGCATGTTTTTGGACTTGGATTTCGTGGAACGTTTTCATATTGACTACGAGGTACTATGTCGCTGGCTATTGAGCGTCAAGAAGAATTATCGCAATGTCACTTATCACAATTGGCGACATGCCTTTAATGTCGCACAAATGATGTTTGCCATTTTGACGGTGAGTAGAATTTTCTATTTTTTTATAATATTTTTTGATTACTTTTTAGTACTTAGCTCTCGTTTTTTTTCATGCTCCATAACTTTTCTTTTGTTAACTTTATTTGTACATATATTTCTTTTTATGCATTATGATTTATAAAGCTTTTGAGTTTCATTTGTTTCTAATTTCATTTACTTTTTAAATTTTATTTGTTTGTGAAAAAAAATTGCTCTTACTAATAAAAGATTTCCCATCATGGACAGGCCACGCAATGGTGGAAGATATTTGGTGAAATTGAATGTTTGGCATTGATAATAGCCTGTCTTTGCCATGACTTAGATCATCGGGGGACCAATAATTCATTTCAAATAAAGTGAGTTAATGCTCGAATTTAAATATTACGTTTGTAAAAGAATATTAAATATTTATTTTGATTAATATTTGGAAAAATTTTCCCGCCTTCAGAGCTTCATCACCTTTGGCCCAATTGTATTCCACCTCCACCATGGAACATCATCATTTCGATCAGTGTATAATGATCTTAAACAGTCCCGGAAATCAAATTTTGGCCAATTTATCATCAGAGGACTATTGTCGTGTCATTAAAGTATTAGAAGATGCTATTTTATCTACTGATTTAGCGGTTTACTTAAGGTTCTTATTAGTTTGATTCTCTTATTCTTTTTTTTAAAACAATTGTTAACAATATTTTCTTTTGTGTGTGTTTAGAAAACGTGGTACATTTTTGCAGTCTGTTCAAGAGCAACCCATGAGCTATTGGGTTGACGAAGAGCCGCGAGCTTTGTTGCGTGCCATGAGCATGACCGTTTGTGATTTGTCGGCCATAACAAAGCCATGGGATATTGAGAAACGTGTAGCCGATTTGGTTAGTTCAGAGTTCTTTGAACAGGGTGATATGGAGAAACAGGAATTGAATATAACGCCTATTGTAAGTTTGCTGTTCGTAGAAAATTATAGATTTTCCAAAGAATTATTTTGATTTGTTCTTATGTAGGACATTATGAACCGTGAAAAAGAAGATGAATTACCCATGATGCAGGTTGGCTTCATTGATTCCATATGCTTGCCAATATATGAGGTAAGTTAATTTTACCGGCTGCATAAAAGCTTTTTACAAAAATTATTTTATTAAGGAAAGTTTCAAAACGTTTTATCATCTATGCAAACTGAAAGTTTTAATTTATATACATTTTCTAAACAACATTTTTTAGTAAACTTTATCTTAAAAGTTTTTTCAAACAAATTATTCATATAAAACTTTTAAATTAAACTTTTTTATTAAAATATTTCTATAAAATCTTTCTAAATAGGTTTTGAATAAAATTTTTAAAATAAATTTTTATAACTTATAATAAACTTAACTAAATGTTTATTTGAAATTTCAGGCATTTTCACAACTCTCCGACAAACTAGAGCCCCTAGTTGAGGGAGTTCGCGATAATCGCCAACACTGGATTGCACTTGCCGAAGGTGTCGAAACGAAACAGAACAAAAAAAGCAATGGCATTGTGAGAACAAAAAATAATCGCAATAGTCAAAACAAAAGCATCGTACATACTCCAGATGCCACACCCATAGCAAACGATGATCTCAGCAATGAAGAACAAATTCAGAACGAAGATAAAAGCTATGATCTGCTACAAACCACAGAAAATGATGCAGGTGAAAATGAGACGGGTATAGAGGCAGATGATGGCGATTATGATGACGATTCGGAAACCGAACTCTTGCAAGATCATTCAACTATTTGCTATTCTACAGGCTCTAGTAGATTGTCAACACCACCACCCACCGGTGAGGAGGATAGCTCCCCAAATACACCCACCAAAAGAGGCTCTCTAAGCGAAACACAAGCCAAAATGATAGCGGCTAATGTGGATAGTCTTAATTCGAAAACCCCAAAGCAACGCAAATCTTCTAATAATACATTATCTTGTCGAAATTGTGAATGCATGCTTGTTAGGAAGACATCATCGCTAAAAGGAGCCAATGAGATTACACGTTCAAATGGCAGTAGTAAGTCCTATAGTAAAAGCACACCATCAGTATCGAAATGTGGCACTGGTGCAAGCCATCATCATAGTTACTCACAGCATTTAGCTCACAGACAACATGATCATCATGGTCAGCATCATCATCATTACCATCATCACAGTAGTAGTGGACCCGGTAGTGCTGGCAGCGGTGGTGGTCTAACAACCACAGGTGTCGGCTTAAATTTGTCCAATCAGTCAAGTCTTTCGGAAAGTGATAAAATACCAAGAATCGTTGGTAAGTTGGGAAATCTTGATACAAATTTTCAACACATTACATCTACCTCCAATAGTTGTTCCGCCTATGCGATAATACCCAATGGTAATTTAAATTACTTGCCAAATAATGTACTATCACGTCGTCATTCGGAAACGAATGGCACTGCAACTCTTACCACCAATTCCTGTAAAAATACCAATGAAACAGCTCCAGCAGCTGTAATACCCTCAACAACAACAACAACAACGACGAATCAATCGCTAATAAATACACCCTAAATGTCAATTTGTGATAAATAGAGACAAGAAGTAATTTTGGGTTTTAAAACTGATCAATTGATTGTTAAGCTGTTTGTTTCCTATATGTAGAAAAAAAGAAACGAATTTGTAAGATTTAAGTGAATATCAAATTGGATTTGTATTTTGTAGGATCAAATAATAAGGAAATTGATTTCTTTAAAGATGGAGTAGAAAAAGTTTTTAAGCTGTTAAAGAGTTTAAGAAAAGGATTTAAAGATTTTTTAAATAAGTGATTTTTAAAATTTTAAGGTACCTTCTTCAATAAAAGCTTTGAAGTTTTTTTCTAGGGGAAATGATATGTTATTTAATACAATTTCAAAACATTAAGGCAATTTTTAATAAATTCTTTAATGACAAATAATAGTTTTCTTGATTTTAGATATTTTTTTTTTAATTCAAGCAAAAATTAATAAATTATTAAAATTTAGTTTTAAAAATTTTTTAAAAAAGTTTTTTTTTTAATTAATATATTTTTTATTGTAGAGAGTAACTGAAAAATTAGTTTATTTTTAATTATAAATTATCGACAAATTTTTAATTTTATAGACAAAAAATTGGTAAATTCTTTCTTGTAAAAAAACATTGATAAATTTAATTGTTTATAAAAACATTTGCAGTAAATTTCTATAGTAATGAAATATTAATAAATTGTTTAATTTCCAAAGGTATATTTTCAAACTTTTTTTTTGGTAAATATTGTTGTTATAAAATTTTTTTTTAAATTTCTATAAAAAAATTTGATTAAAATTCTTTAATAATCGAAAATATTTCTTATTTTATATAAAGTTTTTATTATAATTTTTAAAATAATTTTTTCACAAAAAAAAAAAATCTACAAACTTACAAAAAGTTATTGAAAATATTCAGTTAAATTGTTTTGGTTATAGAAAATTGTAAATAAATTTTCGGGGCTATAAAAAAGTTACCAAATTTTGGTTTTTATTTGTAAAATTTGTAATGAAATTTATTACAAGTGAAAAAAATTAAAAGCACCAGTTGTGACTTTATAATTAATTATTTGTATCTTTCCTCCTTACAATTTTCGGCACTTAAAAATTCTTATATGAGCCGTTTATTTTGAAAGTGGCATAAGTCACTTTTTTTTAAGTCGAGATTTTTTTTAAAAATGAGAAGATACCGTTCAATTGTATTTAGTGTTGCCATTAACTCGATTTTTTTTTGAAAAAGTGACTTATGCCACTTTCAAAATAAACGGCTCATATATTAAATATCTCTTTTAAGACCAAATAAACAACCACTATAGGATTCATTACAAAATCATGCCACTCAAAAACATATGTTTTTCCCGGTTTAACGAAACAGTATAAACAAAAAACAATTTTGTTCTTTTTAGTGTTTTACAACAAAGAAAAAAAAAAAAAGAAAAATAAAAAATATAAACTAATATAAATATATATATAATTAATTTATTTAATTAATGACTAAGTGATAGCGTTTCCTATTTTATTATATTTAAAATGATTAATCTTTAACAATTAAGAAAAATAAATTTAATATAAAAATTAATAATTTTCTTAGTATAAAAAATTATATCTATGTATATTCGAACGTCATTTATTAACATAAGCGTAGTTGAATTTCTGACTAAGTTAAATTATGCTTAAATGGAACAATAATCTTTAAAACTAAGTTTGGGCAAAAATGTAATTGTTTGTAATTTGTTTATGTTAAAAGAAACAAAAGACAAACAATTGTTAAAATTAAAAAAAATATTAAAATAAGTTTTAAATATAAACTAAAAAGTAAAAACAATTAAGAATTTAAAACAGTTTATGAAACAAAAGTCATTAAATGATGGAAAAAATGTTAATAAATATAAATTATATTTTATTTTTTTAAGATTTTTTTTAGTTTTATTTTAATTTCATTGTAAATAAATATTGAAATAATTGTAGTAAAAACTCAAGTCAATTTTTTTGCTGTTTTATTATGAATGAAATAAAAACCAATAAAAAAAAGTATTTTGTTTAATCCCATAGTTTTTTAGCTTAAGATTTTAATTTTGTGAAAAAAATCTAAATGGAATTAAGACGGGTATTAATTAAAACAAAATAAAATTTATATTGATTTAAATAAAGAATTTTTATATTCAATTAAATATATTGCAAATCATTATTATTAAACAATTAAGCAAAATTAGGAAGAGATTTTAAACCAAAATTAAAGTTTTTAAATTTCTAAAGAATTAATATGATAAAACGGTAACCCAGCAAACAATTGTTTAACAAAATAAAGTAAATTAACTTAAGAATGAATTTTTATTTTAAATTTTCAGAATATTTTTTTTTAAATTTATTAAAAATATTTTTGTAATAAAACAATTTTTTTAATAAATAAAAAAAAATCATATAAATCTCTGATGCGACAAAAACTTTGGGTAAAAAATTTAATAAAAAAAAAATTTTTTTGTTTTAAATTTCAATTTTCTAAAAAGAAAAAAACATATCGTTTTTGTAATTTTTATAAATTATCCTACTTACAGCAAACTAAACTACCAAGTTTTCAACTATTTCTATTTAGAATATTTTTCAATTATTCAAAGTTAAAAAAATTCGTTAAATTTTCTTTTTTTTAAATTTTTCAACAATTATAATAATTTGTTTTATATCTGAATAAATCTGATATTTAATATATTTATTTAAACTTTTTTTCTAAAAAATATTTAATAAATTCTTTAACATATTTGTTAAAATTTTATTATAGAAAATTGTTTTCAAATATCTCTTCTTCTAGAAAATATTGTTAGTTTGCTTAACCGAAGCGAGTAAAATATAAAAAATATATTTAAACTTATTTTAGTTATTTTGAAAATGATTTTTAACCGTTAAATTTGTTGCTGGGTTATTGCATAGAAAAAAATACACTTATTTTTTTAAATTTTTTGTTAAACATCTCAAATTAATCACAGTTTAATAACAGTTGTAAACTTGTAAATACATTCAATACGATAAAACAAAAATCTAAACGAACTTCCTTAGTTTGATAAAACACTTATGATTAAAACAATAGATAAGTTAAAGTTTTTTTCAAATGTTTACAAAATATTTTTATGTTTATAAAAAATCCTTCGAATTTAATTTTTTTAACTATAGAACCATAATAAAAAATAAAAATAGATTAAGTTTATTTTTTATATTGCTATACATGTGTATTTATGTTTCTTTTTATATATACTAATCAAGAAATGTAATTACATTGTGTGTTTAAATTTAATAATAATTATTTATATGTAAATTTTACTTTCATTGTATGTGTGTGTAACATAGAAAAAAAAACAATTTAAAATTAATATATATTTTTTTAAATATCTATATGTTTTGATGTAAATATATTTAAAGTAATTTTATTATATATTAAAAATAAGTTAAATATTTATATACATAAATAATGTCATCATTTTTTTCTTCTACATTTAAATGTTATTTAAAGGAAGTAAAAAATTTAATTGTAATATAAAAAAAAAATAGTTGATATGCTCTTATTAAATTACTAAAAAAAAATAGAAGAAAAATGTATAAGAAATAGAAACTAAAGTTTAGATGGTTAAAAATCAATTGAAAAAAATATAAAATAAAAACAATTATAGCAAAAAGGTGTTTTTATTTTTCTCAGTTATATCAGGGGCATTTGTGAATGTAATAAACATTTTTGTTTTCCATCATAAGTTGTCAATCAAGTGATTGTGTGATCTAGTTCGAAGAATACAAAACTCAAGCAAAATTCGGTATTTTGTTACAAATACCTTAACGAGTAGGCTGTTATAAAAAATGTACAGTTCAAATAAATTTTCTTTTAGAAAATCATTAAATTAATATATAAGAAAACGAATTTTTCTTAAAAAAAATAGCATTTTTATTTGTTAAGTATTTTGTTTAAATTTATAAAAAAAAAATTATTATATATATACAATACATATACATTATTCGTATGTAAAACGCTACATTATAAAATAATAATAATTTCAGTTGGAATTATCAGACAGGGTATTGTCTGCTTCTAAGCTATAGTCATTAATTGAACCCAAATAAATGTATTTAAATTATTTGGATGGCTTTACAGGGCTCTTAATGTTGCCTTATAGAATTTAAAGGAAATGATGTTAAGTAAGTACTTTAGATGCTGCATTTGTAGAGAAATAATACCAAATAGAATAGTCAAATTTCATGAAAAAGAATTATATAGAATTAAAGTTTGAGGATTAGGAAGAAAGTTTATTGGGCTTTGGAAGGGAAGTGTAAATAATTATGACTTATAGCAATTGAAATATATTTATTGAAATATTAATGAAAAAAAACTTTTTTTACTACATTTATTAAAAAAAAAAGGTGAAACCCTTTATTTTTGTTTCCTAAATTATGTATTAATTAACCCTTTCTTTAGAAAACAGCAAAATACTCAAAATTGTTTTTAAATTTATATTTTTGTACTTTCACTAATTTTAAGGTTGACAGAAACACTTGTAAAATGTTGTTAGTATTAAAGATACTCTGCTAGCAAAAGGGAGAAAACTATTGTAAAAAAACTATTTTAAAATGCAGTATAAAATTATCTGATAATGAATTTTCTTTTAGCTCACATAGTGCTTGCCACTGGTTGAAAGAAATGAATTTTCAAAATTGTATTTTAGTACAGGAGTTGATTTAAATAAATATATTTATAATAAAATGGTAAAAAAAATATTTTTATAATTAAAGGATGCAGTATAAAAGTAGATAGAGTAACGTTTCAAAAGTGTTACTTGGCGTATGCGTTACGGATTAAATTTTAGGTTATTTAATATTAATTATACGCATTTTCTTTTTGCCTAAAAACTTTCTTCAGTGTTTCAAGGAGTTACAAAAAAATAAATATGTATAAGCTAAACAAAAATTTAAAATTGTACAAAGTCGTAAAATTGCATAAAAGCAAGGCAAAAAAAACACAATCATTAACTTAAAATACTGCGGTTATATTTAAATTTTATAGAACTTGCTGCTTTAAATTATAACCCAACTTAAAATAGTGCTTTCAAAATGTACTGCATACGATGCAAAAAATTTTTTTAAGATTTAGTTTTTTTAAGTTAAAATATAGAGCATTGTAGTTATAGTTGCTGAGCTATATATAACAATTTTAACTATAAAATATTAATAAAATGCAAAGTACATATATATCTATTGTTAAAATTAAATTGCACCGTACTTGTGATAGTGTGTTTGTTTAAACTAAATTTAATAACCCCAAACTGGAAAAGTTATGGATGATGCTTTAGATGTGGAATAACTCTAAAGTGCAGCCCATCTTGCTACTTTTTTTGACAGATGACATTAAATTTATATACTGAAAGAAGCAAAGCAACAATTTTACTTGAAAAAAAATTAAAAATAAAGTCAGGAAAATAAGTTTTAAAGAGATTAAAATTTCTTCACCTATTAAAAATTAACGCTTACTTTTTTAACTTTTTCTGTGGAAATTCCGATAGGTAAATTTTACATGTGATAATAAAAAAAAAAATCTAAATTAAATGTCTTCAACTATTAATTCTTACCCATCGTTATCAATAAGAATTGCTTCCATATCTTTTACATAACAAAAGTTATGACCTTTTAAGTTATGAAGGTTCTACCCCACAATTTTCAATAATTCAAAGATACTAGGTTGCCACTGTTTTTCTAAATTAAAAAATAAAATAAAATATTTTTCAATACATTCGTGCATTACTATACACGTTTACAAAATTTTATCAATATCAGAGGCCATCGAATAATTTCTGATTAAAATAATATGGAGTTACATGCAACATAGTTTTTTTTATTCATTGTCCGAGTATATCTTAATGTAGCTACTTTTAATACATACAATTTAAGCTTGATTGCTTAATCATTAAGATATTTAACTCTTTTTAATTTTACACAATTAGCTGAACTAATCGCACATGAAGCTTATCAGATTGCATATTTACGTGAATGATCAAGCATTAATGCTGTATTGTGTATTGGCCTCTTAAAGCAATGCATCAGTACATCCGACATAATGTTATGTGCTAATCTGTAGATTTTACAGATTTTAATTCTACGAAAAACTTTAATTTAAAAAATGTTAATCTAAATAATAAAAATAATGTAATGTAATTATGAGCTGAAGGCCTCAGTCGCTATTGCTCCTTTTAATAATTAGCTTAGAATTTTAAATTGTAAGTTAATTTTAACACTCGCACTGTCACGGCAGTCAAAATGGTCCGATACATAAATCGACATAACAGACAATAATAATTTTAAAAATGTTCGCTGCCAACGCATCGGTTTTTTGTAGTTGCACTCATTCTATGGTAATAAAATTCATTTTTGTTCTCTAAGTGCATTTTTATATACCTTGGAAAATCAGAAATGTTCAACTCCAGCTTTAAAATTGTTCTTGATTTTTCTATAATAACCGTCAGACTCTTAAATGTGTTAAAATATGTTGTAAGAGTGCCTGACAAGGCAACTTTTGAATAGCTCTTTGTCAGAACGAAGTGTCTAACAAAACAATTTTGTAGCTAATTTTTGTCGGACATTTTTGACGGACAAAAACATATTCAAAAAAAGCTTGAAAATTTCGTGGCAGTGAGATTGTTAAATAAATAAAAATAATGTAAGTATGTATGGAAAAGCAACAAAAATAAATAAGAAACTAACATCCATTGCATACTTAGGGATGTAAATAATATTAGATACACCCCGTCACTAAAAGCACATATGATGATTTAAAAAAATGATTGCTGTTTTCGTTTAACACAACAAAAACAACAGTTACAGTCACCATAATAATTCCGTCTTAATAATGAAGTTGTTTTTATATAGCAAAGATATATTTATGTTAAGATTCATTAAAGCAAAGTTTTTTTTTCTGGGCAAACGCAAGCAAGTTGTTCATAATATTTTTAAATGTTAATAAATAATTTTTTTAGTTTTTTGTCATTGTTTTACTCGGTTAATTTTTATTTTGTTTATATTTTTGAAAAAGTAATAGTTATCTGTTGTTGTTGACATTGGCTGTAAATTTTTTCCATAGCGTAAGTTTCAGGTTATTCTTTTTTTAACAACACCGGTTTCGGTCTGAGGGACTTAGTCCACCAGTTACAGCTTTCTGACTTGTTTATTTGCAAGTTTTTATTTCTTTTGCGTTTAAGTGTAGTGACCAAAGAAATAAAAGAGATTTTCAATTTATTTATCTTAAGATTTAAATTTATTTATTAAATATCTTGAAAAAAACTAAAATAAAATAAACATATATTTATTACACAATATCGTTTATGTTTTTCATTTTTAATTATTAAATATCAATAAATAAGCAAAAGAAACAAACAAAAACTTGTTTTTGGGAAAGAGATAATAAAATTTTGTTTTAAATAAGTGTTTTTTGATTAAAAACAATCTACAGAAAGAAGAAACCAAATTATTGTCAGAGTAGAAAATTTCTTAGGCTGGAATTAATGAGGCGACTGCATATAAGAGAGAATGTTTACTCTCTTCTTTTTTTTATAGAGATGTTCACATTAATGTTATATGTAAATCAGCAGATAAATTGCAGTCACCTACATAATCCACCATTAAATTTCTATTAAATAGTAAAATCAAAAACGCATCAGACACAGTTCGTTAACAGTCACGATTGGTTTGAAATAGAGTGAATAAAATAAATATAAAATATTTAACAAGTTTCTAATAGGATATATAGAGTATAGATTTTTTTTGTTAATTTTATATTTCTATAGTAAAAAGTGCATACATAATAAGTCTTTAATGTTTATAATAAAAAAAAAATATAAAAAAAATAAAATAAAGTTACAATGACAAACCTAATAGTTTTACCTTTAGATTTTTATTATTATATTTTTTTAATATGCAGTTTAAAAAGGGTACTTATATTTCATATTTTTTCGTAAATATATTTTTTTACAAGCAAGTAGTTTTAGTGCTTCCCTGCACCGACTGAGGCAGACAAATTTAAATTTTTGGTATTAATTTAACTGTCCGCTACAACAAGACAAAAAATTTTTAAAAAATTCTTCACATCTTTAGAAGATGGGTTTTTGTTAAAGTTTATAAACATTTTAAATTTGAATTTGTGTTCTCTTTTAAAAATGCATATTAAATTTATTAAAGGCTTTTGTTTTTAAATAAATCTATAATAAAATTATGTATAAATATTTGGGTCACCCTTTATGTGTTTTTTTTTTGTAAAATTATTTACATTTTCTTTTCAAAAAATTTTGTTAAATTAAAAGATTTGTTAGTTAATAATTATTTTATATACACTAAATTAATAATTAAAAAAATTGTTTAAATTCCTAAGTTTTGAATGAAGTTAAAAGGACATTTTCATTCAAAAGCCTGTCTATTTACAATAGGCCTTTTAAATGTGTCTATTGTTTTTTT
>NDXZ01018246.1:18109-39799 GCA_003055125.1 Paykullia maculata
AACAACAAACAGTTTATTTATTTTACTTTCGCACAAAAATTTATATTTTATACTGCGAAAAATACAAACTACAAAGTCTGCTACCACTGCATATTCAACTTCTTGCACAATAATTTAGAAATTATTTTTGCAAGAATCTTTAAGAAACAGCAATGGTTTTTTAACTTGAAAAAAAATACACCCTAATGACTGTAATCAACTTACAATTGACAACATAATATTGCAAGATCTTAACAAATGTTTGTATGTTTTAGAATAAACGAAATTTAAATAAATTTTACTTTAAAACCACAATAAGTTCTTGGACAAATTTTTAAACTTTATGCTTGCAAACTTAAGAAGACTCTAAAAGAGTTAAAGTTACAAAAAAAATTTGGAAATATTTAATTATAAGATCAACAAAATACTTGTATTTTTCTGACATGACATTAAATGAGATAAATTACAGCTGAGAAGGTAAAAATAAACAACATAAGCACGAAAGGCCTAATGAAAAAATAATTCTAGAAAAGTGTTCTCTTATGTTTTTTTTAAATATTATTTTGTTCTTTTTTAAATTTCAAACGAAAACAGATTAAATTGGCCGAAACCAAATGCGGTTTTAATATCAATTATTCATTTAATATTATGTTATTATTCATCACCAAAAATGTAGGTATTTTAGTTTTGTCATTCCATTTGTAACACATAGACATTTTTAATCAAGATCTTATAAAGTATAATCCTTGTATTTTCCCTTGAATATCGGTTAAAAGAAAGATAGAGACAGTTTTAGTTATATCAACACCCTTTAAACGAAATAGTCTTTTTTTAACATATGCTTATAAACACAAAAGCAAATTCAACATAGCCGAATATAGTGCTCTTACTTGTTTTATATTAAAGACCTTTTAATTAAAATTATCTATTAACGCTAAAATGTCCCTCATTTGGATTTATACTATTTTAGATTTTCAATATTACACTTAAATTAAAATAAATAAACATATATTGTATAATCAATTTATAGTTATAACTTTAAAAAAACCAGTAATTTATTAAATTGTATAATAATATATGCATTTCTTTTTAATTCATTTGATTTTGATCATTTTTAACTAATTTCAAACATTAGAATTTCACTACTTTTTTTATACAAAAATTTTTATTCCAATTAATTTGTTTGTTTGAATTTTATTTTAATTTAAATTTGTAACCTTTATTTGTGCAATGAAATTTTCCCACTATCTTCTAATCAGTGAGAATTTTTTAGTTACAAACAATAAGAAATTTTAATCACGTTTTTCAAGCTTAAGCTTAAAATTTAATTGAAATAAATTAAAATGAAATTACAGTTTCAATTAAATGTCATGTAAGATTGGTTACTAATAAAAGAAGGAAATTTTGGTTTGCAGTATTATATTTCAAATTTAACAATATTAGGTTTTAATTTAAACCTATTTATGTACATATTTGGGTTGGATTTAATATAATAAAAAAATGTTGGTTATATATTTAAGGCATTTCTTTAATTCTATTTAAAATAGTGTTAGTCAGTTTTTAAAAATGTATATTTTTAACGAGCTTCAGTAATAATTTTGTGTTTTAAGCAATTATTATTTAAATAGGTTCTTTTACTTTAAGCTTTAAACAACTTTAAACTGAAAATAATTGTAGCAAGTTTTATCAACTTTAATTTTGGAAATATATTAGCAACTTTTGAAATATTTTACACAATCTATAGTAATTAAAAAAAAATATTTTAGGCAAATAAACCAAACATATTCTCCCTTTCTCTCTCAATACTGCTTGCCTTTTCATCTTTGATAGTTCAAATGTAGCAGTTGTGAATATTTAACAATGAGAACTCAACCTAAAGGCGACCTTAATTAAAAAATGAGGTGTAAGCTTTTCTTTTTTGTGCCACAATTTATCAAGATATTTTGTTGTCCTGACTTTTTTTATTCTTAGTAGGTGTTTTAGCTACTTCATCATTTAATATTATGTTAAGCCTTAGAATGCAGTAAAAGCAAAGATAAGATACAACCCTGATGTTGTTTTTTTATTCGAGGCAAAAATGGGAAGAATCACAGCAGGCCATTACATACTACTGCTTAAACTGAAATATTTGTGAAACTATAAAAGTTATAGTTTTTGAACTGAATAGCTATTGGTTTTTTTATATTTCTTAGAGAACACAGACAAATTTCATTTCTGATTCAATAAAGTAATTTAACAGAGTCATATAAAACTTACCTAGTGAACAAATCATTTTATTTTCCACTTGAAAATATTTTCTAAATCTTAAAAAATATATTATTTTTGGTTTTCACCCAAATATGCTTAGATAAATAAAATAAAGTGTTAAGTAAATTTGCAGGATGTAACCAAACGGCGCCCTATGCTCCAGTGGGAGTTAGAGAAATATTTATTTATATATATATATACAAACAAAATTTTCCATTTAGTTAAAAAAAAATATACAAATTTTTATACACATGTATGTATATTACTGAACTAGCCAAAAAATTGTTTTGAAGTAAATAAAATATTTTATAGAACCAGTTAATCATACGAAATTTTTTAGCCTGTCCTACATGTTAGAGAAGTAACAAACTTTTTGAGAGTTTTTGACAAACATACATATACATATGTAACTACTTAAGTCAACAGTATCATTAAAAATTTACAAGTATTATTCCTTTGTTTTCTTGTTTTTCCCATACAGTTTAATGCCCAAGTAACTAAGCATTACCAAACAATAATCTTCAACATTTTTGCATTTGTTTTATTCTGTCCAAATTAAAAAATATTTGTCATGAAATGTTATTTTTTAGAAGTCTCTTTTTGACAGTAATTTTTGATATTTAGATATTTATATTTTTAAATCCTTTAATAATATATACCACTTTATTTTAATAAATCGAAAAACTTTTAGCATTTAAGCTTTCAATGCCAGCCTTGTTTTTTTAACCAAAATATACACAGCCTATATATTTTAACCTTGAATTCACACTCGTATAAAATTAAAACATTTTTGCAATAAAATTCTCGCCTTTTTTTTTTGGTAGAATTAAAAATTTTTGCCTTAATCTAAAAGCTGCCAAATTAAGAAAATATTAAAATACAATATCCGGTATTGTTCATATATTTATCAGTAAATTGAAATAGAAACTGCATAATTATTATTTATAAGGCATTTAGAATTTTGTTGCCTAAATAAAAGGTAAATGATTGAATATTTATCAGATAAAGGAAAAAAAGCAATTGTTTGCCAAATATTTCTTATTTTTACTGCTGTTAACTATTTAATTAATCACGCATAATTTGTTAAAAATGCTTTAAGGATTAAACAGTTGTTAAGTAAATCCATACACGTGTCATTTATATAAACTGAAGAATTAATTTTATTAATTTTTATGGTCGATTGTAAAACTGCTTTTGCTTATGAGAATTTTTTTAGCCGCCTGTGATTAAATATATTAACACAATTTATTAAAGAAATATAATTGATATACAGATTTGTATAGCGAAATGTTTAGGTTTTATTGGAAAAAGTTAATAAAAAAAACAATTTTATTATTAAAACAATCATAAATTTTTTTTAAGTTTCTTAGTTTTTCTAAACTTATTTATTTATTACTTCAGGGAAAATTTTGGGAAAAAATCCAAGATCAGTTACACTAAATCATTTGGGTGTAAAAATGCTACAAATAATTTCTTATTTATTAAAATATGTACAAATTTATGTAGGTTTTTAATGCTCTTGACTTAAAACCCCTTTAAATATAATAAATTATAAGCTTTAATTTAACCTATAATTTTATTGATTTTTTCTCTTACTTTGCTTAAAAAATATTTCCATTATTTTCTTAAAAAAAAATTATTAATAATAAATGTTTCATAAATTATCTAAACAAATAAAAAACACCACTATAATTTAGTTTAATGTCGGATAAATTTGTTATTTACTTAAGTTTATTGCTGGTGGTGGTTTAATAGGGGCATCGCGTATGTGGGTACAAATGAGTTTGTTGCTTAAGTCTTTTGTTTAATATACTTATTTCAGAGTTTTTTAAACGTTTTATTACTTATTTTATTTTAAAGATTTGACAATAAAATTTCTATTAGTCAAACCAAGGAATATTTATAAAAAAAATATTTTTTATTTAGGGTTAGATATTTCTATAAATTTTGGAACAGAAATTAACAGTTACAGTTATAGGGGAAGAGTTTTTTAATTATTTTTTTTAGTTTATTTTGTTATATTTCTCCGTGTGTGTAAATCAACTAAGTTATCCGGGCTCAAGGTCATGTTCTAAAAAAATTTTTATTTAAATAAAACTCTTTATTTGTTTTATTAAATATTTTTTGGTTTTTTATTAATTTCATTATTTTGAGCTCCATTGGTGCTTTTCCTAATGAAAAAAATTTAAGTAAAACCGTTGTCTTTCCACAAAAACAGTGTAATGTTTGGAACATGGCCTTGAGCCCAGATAACTAAGTTGATTTATTTTGTATAAGTTAAAATAAAAAGTTTTATTATATGGCTTTGCTAAAAGTATTTAGAAATATTTAAAAGAAATAAAAAATATCAAGAAAATTTATTAAGTTATTTAACATACTATTAGCAAATGATAATTTTTCAAAGTAGATTTTGTTTCGTTGTGTTTTAATAGACTTCTAATCGTACAAGCCGTTTTTCTTAAATAAAAAACAATTTTTATGTTTTTCATACTTTAGGATTTTGCTTCATTCTATATTATTCAATACAATTAAGGGACTCACAAGCAACTTATGATATCATATTGTCTTATGTCCTAAAAATTTAAAATGGTTTAAGTTTTTTGTTATTGCTTTATCTTTCTGGATAAAGATAGTTTACGACAGCACCATAAACATAGCATTCAGAGTCATATTATTTTCGGATACTTTTAGTATGAAAAGCAACTTAAACCATTTTAAATTTTTAGGACATATGACATTATGATATCATAAGTTAGCTTGTGAATTCCTCAAATATTATTAAATGGTTTGAATGGTGAACTTTTTTTTATAATTTTTTTAACAAAATTTTTTTAACAAAAATTATAAAAAAATTAACGTGTAATTTTCTTTTTCTTTTAAGATTAAAATAATTTATTACAAACTTTCTCCAAATAGAGCTTAAATATTTTACCAGGATATGTATCACAGTTTTTAAAAAATAGCTAAAAAATATATATTTCTATAAATCAATATTTCATTTAAAATTTTTTATAAACAGAAAAATTAATCCAACACTTTAAATGAATAAGTATACTTAAAAAAATTTAGTGTCAATGTATTAACAACTTTATTTTAATAGAAAATTGGCTTCTTGCTGGAACCTGCTCTAAATATTAAGAATCCCTGTACCTGTTTATAATTACATAGTCTAACTTGCTGTTATTTCAAGTAATTTTTAACTAAATAAGTTATTAACCGATATTAATCTTGCCCACAAGTAAAGTAAATGAACGTTTTCTTTTTGCAGTAATTAACTGCGAAATATTTTATGAAATACAATTATGTATGATAAGTACAAATACAAATTAATATAAATACAAAAAAATATAAATATAAAATTTTTAAATGGAAATTTTAATAAATTTTATTTTGTAAATGTTTATGAAAATTATTGAATCGTTACTGTGCAATAAATTGTATAATTGAAAATTATGGTTAATAATATAATTTTAAGATTTCACATTTAAAAGAGAAAATAAATTACACTTTTAATTCTATTGCATACTAAGTGCTTAATGAAAGACTTAAGACACAAGCACTAATTGCAAATCAAATTTAATAAGTTTTTCAACATTTTCTTTGTCATTAAAAATGTAGATGCCGTTTAATATTACTTTAAATTTTTCTTCAATTTTCGTACATTATTTGTTAATGTTTATGTTTTTAACAAGATTCTTAACATTGTATTTCTTAGAGTTATGTGCGTAATAAACAAAAAATGTTGTTATTTAATCGTTATCAAACAAATCAAAATACAACAAACGGCTCTTTTTCTCTTGTTGTCTTCTTAAAGTAAATAAAAATAAATTATGTTACGCGTATGTACATATATACGTAATCATAAACCTACACGAGTTTGGCTCTAATGTTAGAGTTAATATCGCCATTACTAGCCAAGAGCTGGCTTGTTTTAATAATAATAAGTTATATTAACTCGTAAAATCTAATCAAATTTCTGCAGTCATTTAAACATTTAAAGCATTTGTTTAAGGTGTAAATGTATATGTAAGTTTAAAAATAAATATATGCAAGTTGTTTTTTGTTCATTTCTATTTTACCACTTACAAGCGGTTGGTTGTAAGTGGCATGCGCCAAACGTGTTATGTAGCAAAATATAGTGTAAATATTTGCACATTTTTGTATACCTACATACATATAAAACGTTAAATGTTTAAGCTGTTTATATACTAAGGCGCTTAAATAACTGCCTGGTTTGAAAGTGTAAAATATAGGTTTGACTAAAGTATTACTTTACGGCATAGACAATTCTGTTTACCTATAAATACCAAGTGTTGAGGGTGTTCCAAGTATTTAGTTTTTTATAAAATTAATCACCATCAGAGATATATTAAAATTAAACATCCTTCACTAAACATAGAAATATAAGCCCAAGGGTTATTACAAGGGTCTCAGCTTGTATTTAAATCCACCAAAATCAATGTCGCATAGTGTTTTTTTAATGTTTGTGTAAATAATTATTCATTATAATTAAATGGACCATAAGTTTGCACATAGGCCTTTATTGCCGCTCTTACTTTTTTATATTATGAATATTTTATAATAAACAAAGGCTTAATATTTCTTTTTTAAATTCTTTTTATCAAAAATAGGTGTAGAAAGACAATATTTATTACAAATTTTAAACATAATATGCTATGAGTGTTTAAAAATTCAGAGCAAATACTTGCATTTTGTTTTTGTTTCGGCAGCTTGAAAACCAGCCATATTTTATGATTAAAAACTTAGTAAAAAGTAAAATATTTAGCAGTTCAATGACTCTTTTGACCTTTTTATTTACCTTCACATTAAAAACATATAGACAACAACAAAAACTGTTAGCTACATGTCTTAAAAAGCTCTCAGCAGTTTAGTTTTAATGAACGATTTTTTACACTTCAAACAAATTTAGATTTTTTGTTTAAAAAAACCCGCTTGTTGTAGAGCACCCTAAGCCTATAACATGTGGTTCAATTTGTTATTAAATTTTGCTTAAAATTTGTATAGTTTATTAAAAATAATAGCTCACGTAAATTAAACCAATGATTTGAAACCCATGACTGCGGCCACCTCCAAAGCAACTTGAATATTAAGGAGATATAAGAAACATTTTCAAAATTCAATGAAATTTTTTTACTTTCCAAAGGCTAATAAATTAAATGCTTATTTATTAAAAAAAACACACTTTATTAACTATATTTTATTCTTAACTTAAAAATTTTCTAAATTTTTAAAGTTTATTGTTAGTTTAAGGATGAAATTAATATTAAAGAAAACTCTTTTTAAAATTTAATAATAATATTTTAAATGTTTTTTTGATTTGTTAGAATTCTCATTCAATATGTTTTTCAATTCTTACTTAATCATACAAAATTTTTGATAAAAGTTTGAAAGTCTACTGATGGATCTGGTATAAGCACCAGTGGAAATGCAGCAAACTAAAAACAAACTTTTAAAATTTAAAAAATAATGTAAAAGCGACTAAGAAATATGTATTTTTTATTAAATATTTTCTATTTGTCAATATTTCATATAAAATAAGAGTTATTGATAAGAAAATTTTGCAAAAACACAATTCTCTATTTAAACAAAAATTGCATCAAATTCTTGACTCGATTTAACCTTGAGCCCAAAACAAAAATAAAATGGTTTACATATTCGAAGCGAAAAGGAATTAAAAATATAACTATTTAGATGGGTCTTGAGAAATTTTATATGGATTTCCGACTGAAAGAAAAATTACAAATACATTTTAAATTAAAGGAGAATGCGATAAATTCTTTTTTCATTGGGACAAATTACTTACAGAAGCAATATACAACAAATATTTTTTAATTTTTTGGTGACTAACGATGAATTTAAAAAGTAGTAACAATAAAAATGGTCTTAAAATACCTTTATAAGTTTATGGACAATTGTTTAAACTATTTTTGAGTCGAGGAGAATTGGGTGGATCCTTTATGAATAGGAACGGAATACTTACGGCGAAAATGTAAAATAAATATCGTTCAAGTTTATGGAAAATTTAATTTTTATTTTAAAAGTAGTCAAACCTTTTTTTACTGACAATAATATTTATAAATTGGTCTCTATTTTTCCTAAATATTTAAATAAAAAAACAAATGTACTAAAACCACTTTGAAAGTAAACCTTTTGTAACTTCTTGTTAAAAAAAATTTCAATAGAATTTTGATGTTCTTAAAGTTAGACTTTTTTGGAAATATATATTTTAAATAATTTTCTTACACAAATGTTTAGTTAAGCTTTATATTGAATTAAATGAAAGTCAAACGTTATTTCTTATTTAATATATATTTTCATAAAATATGTTAAGACTTTTTTTTTTTTGCTAAGTAGACAAAATATCAAATATCTTTTTTTTTTTTTTATTAAAAAATTTATTTAATAAAATCTTTAATGATTTTCAACTGCATAAAAAATTGTTGATTAAGTTAATAATAATAAATTTTTTCATATATTTAGAATTTTTTTTATGGTCTCTTTTAATCGAAAACTTTTAACAAGTTTCCCCCGTTTTAAATAACTTTTATTTAATTTATCGATAGAAAAAATTTTTTTCAATTTCCATTTATGTAGATTTTTATGCAGATACAGACCGTATTAAAACAAGTTAGTTGAGAACCACTTCTCTTAATATATTAAAGATAACAATTGCATTTGTTTGTGTTAATTTTGTGCTCTTTTTTTTTGCCAAACAAAGATAAATAATAAAAATATTGTTACAGTTTTATTTACTCAAAATACTCTGTGGTTTTTGTTTTGTTGTTTATTTTGTTTTTGTCAAAGTTATTTAGACATGAATTCATAAATATATTTATACAGACATATGTATGTATGTAAGTGTGTTATTAATAATTTTGTAATGTAAACCAAAAACTATGCGAAAAACCGAAATTAAATTAAAGTCAAGTCAAAAACTGTGTCACAACTGATGACACATGAAAAATAAATGCATTTGTTTAACATTATGTTTATTAACAATTATAAAAAGATAAACAGTAAAGAGAATATGAATATTTTTTTATTCAATAGAAATTGATAAAAAAAATTTCAAGTTAATATGAAGATGATTCAGTTGTATGCTAATTGTTAAAACAGACAATAAACTTATATTTAATAGAAATTAATAAACTTTTTTTTTATAAATTTTTTATGATTTTGCTATGTGATTCTGTTCCCCATAACGTAGACTATACAAATCCTGTTTATAGAAATATGCTTTAAATTATTGTTGGTGATTCATTAATTAAACTTTTGGAAAATATTTTTTGTTTGAAACAAAAAAATTAATATTAATGTGCATTTCTGTGTTTTCCAAATATCAATAATCCCATGCAATACCCCTTAGGGTTCTTAATGAATTTTATTATTTAATGATACTGTAAGTGTGAGAAATAACAAAGATCAAATTACAGCACGTTAAAAAATAATTTTTCATTATTATTATTATTAAAAAAACGTTAAAAAAAAACTAATTTGTAATCATATAATAAATTGATTTGTAAAACATCAGATACCTGGACAGATTTCTCTAAACGTAATTCATTTAAATAAAGAAATATTACGAAAAAAAAAGGTTTTGGCAGAAAATAAATTTTAGAAATGTCAATAAAAAAGATTTGCTGTTGTCTTAAATCTATACGAAAATGTTTTTTTTTTTTAAGAAACAATTTAGACAAACTTTTTCTAATAGTTTATGGGCTAACAATTTTTTTAATAGAAAAAATATCGAATATTTTTTATACAAATAAAGTTGTTTTTAGGAAGAGAACTAAAAAAAAAACTTTTTGCAACATAGAAAAAATCTGTTTTAATTTGTATATAAAAAAAAGATAAAATAAGTTTTCCCTATAATTTTACCTAAAAACAAAAAAGTTCGTTAAACATTTTGCATATCTTTTATAAAGAAATTTTTTTTTTTTTAATATTTTCAAAGTTTTTTCGTAAAGTTTCTGCCATTAAATATAGAATTTAGTCAATACTACCAACATCTTTTTTATAAATTTTCAATGTTTGCAAATAATTTCTCTATCTAAGTAACTTTTAAATTTGTAGAAAGTTTTCTAGAAATAATAATTGATTTAACGAAAATTATCTTCGACCAGTTTATCTTAAACATTTTTATTAAAAAGTTAATTTCTAAAAGCGAATACTGTTTACTACTTTTTATTGAAATTTTTTTTTATTTGCATTCTACTGTTTTTTAATGAAAACAAATTGCATATTTTCAGCGATATTTTTGTTGCTATTTTTTATGTGAATACAACCTTTATTAAATATGCAAAGATATTTTATTATTTTTAGAAATATGCAAAAAAATGTATGTGTGTGCATGGAAATAAAAAAGCAAAAATACGTCATAAAATCTAATAAAAAAAATCTTCAACTATTTGTTTAATTATAAATTTAATTTATACGATGACGATACAGCTTTATTTGTAGAAGTGCGTTAGTAGTAGTGGAAGTAGTGCTTATTAGCAGCAGAGGCCACATATTTTGCTGTTTCTATTTTCTGCTGCTAACGACCTTCATGCAGCAGCACCAACAATAAAATTTATACGAAAATTAAAAAAAAAACAAAAATTAAACAAAATAAAGTAAGACAAAAACAAGTGAAAAAAAAACAGCAAAATTTATTTTATTTTGTTTGTCAGTGTTAAGAGTTTGCAAAAGCATGAACCGGATTTCAAAATGCTAAAAATCACACAAATACACAAGCACGCACACACATAGTCATTGATACTCACACATAATATTAAAAAAGATTTGCTCATCGTTTGCTGCTATCTTTAAGTCAAGTATTTATTTCAATGGTGGTGATGATTTGAAAATTCAAAAACAAAAAACAACTTAAACATAAACAAAATGAATTTTTGTTTAAATTTGCTGGGCTTTTTGTTTAAGATTATGAGATATTAGAAATAAAAATTTAAATTGTTTGTTAAATATTTGTGGCATTTAAGAAAACTATTTAACACATATGTATAGTCTAGTGCCGTTTCGTTAAGGGTCTGTTGTGCAAATGAAAGTGAAAATTTCCAATTTTGTGTCTTAAGTCTTTTGTTTAATCTCTTATTTTTGTATTTTTTTTTTATTAGAAATTAATGTTTGTATTATCTATTTGAATTTAAATATAAAATATAAAAGTTTTATTACAATAATAAATATCTTATAAATTGTCTTTCATATTTAATTTATTTATGGCTTTTGTAATATTTGTTAAGAAGTTAATTTGACAAGTTTATATACATATATGTACTTAAATGTACATATTTCATATAAAGGCAATATATATTTAAACATTTTAATTAAACTAATAAAACATTAAATGGCATAACTGGATTTGAAATTAAAGTTTATCTTAAAATTTTGTTGATTAAAAAGAAATAAATATTTTATGGCTACATTAAAAACCTATATAAACTTACAGCGCCTTTTAAGACTTTTTAAGATATATTGTATTGTTGTTGCTAACTGGCAGCGCGATTAAAAACTTCTTATTGTATTTGTGTGTTTTTACGTTCATTATTTAAATATTTAATTTTTTATATCTAACAGCAGGGATTTTTCAGTTTATTTTACTTTAACTTTATTTTTAAATTAATATAGTGTAAGTGCATTAACAAGTAATAAATATATAAAGATTTTAAAAACAAACTTTCCTTATGCGAAATTTTCAAAGTTTGTCGATTTTTTTTATCCACTAATACAAACTTAAAGGATGATTTAGAAATTTTTTCTTTATAAAATAAATGTTTGTACGCAATTTTAAAGTTTGATTTTAAATGTTCAAATAATTAACCATTTATTAAACGATTATTTTTGAGTTTACTGAAAATTTTCTATTAATACAATTTTTTAGAATCTTACTATACAGAAAAATAAATCTGCCTATTCAAAGAAGAGCGCTATATTCAGTTGTGCCAAATCTTATATACCACGAGTAGTTATGTAATAAAAAGTGTATTTACGTATGTATGTATGTATGTATTTACATATACGAAAAGTATTTAAGGTCTTCAAAAAATTGATTTTTGAATGATAAACGTTTTTGACCATATAGGTTTTTTGCCTACATCTTTGCGGATTTTGGGCCAATTAGTCCAATTTTTTTAATGACCCGAAAGGCATGCCCTGCAAACAAATGCAAATAATTATTGTATAAGAAAATATTGCAGTAGTCTTTTTTGACTTATATCTCAGTCAGTTATTAAGCAATTTTACTGATTTTCAATTGAAAAAATTTAGAAATTATTTCAAACGACATGAGAGGTCTGAGAAAAATGGATTTTCAAGGCCAAATTGATCTTCGCTATCTATAAGGATCCAGAATATATATATGAGGGATTCACAAGCAACTTATGATATCATATTGTCTTATGTCCTAAAAGTTTTAAATGGTTTAAGTTCTTTGTTATTGCTTTTTCTGTTTGGCCAATTATTTTAGGACACTTTTAGTATGAAAAGTAACTTAAACCATTTTAAATTTTTAGGACATATGAGATATGAGTGGCTTGTGAAGCCCTCAATAATTTTTGTAGAAATAACAAACGGAATTACAAAATTGTTAAGAAGTTTTTGTCGACCTTTTTGTTTAAATAAATGTTTAAATAAATAAACACGCTTGAGGTCTTTTTCTTTTTTATTTATTATTCAATATTTCGCTATCCTTCGGATAGCATCTTCAGGAATATGAGTAACAACAATTAAAGTAAATATACAAAATTACTTCTTCAACATTTTTTATTGTACTCTATAAACAATAAATAAATAAACAATAAATGTTGAAGAAGTAACTGTTTATTTACTTTAATTGTTGTTACTCATAATCCTGAAGATGCTATCCGAAGGATAGCGAAATATTGAATAATAAATAAAAAAAAAGACCTCATGAAATGACAAAATTATATAAACCCTTGTCACCTGTGGTTGAGGATATAACCAGGTTAAGGACATGTTTAACAAGAGTTAAAAATTCTGAGAATTATTTCTTTTTATGTTAAATGGTTAATATTGAAATTTCTAAAATTTTGTTAAGTTGTTTTTAAAGATAATCCCTCATATTTATAAACAATTTTTAAGTTTATTGAACGAAATTTTCATACAAAATTTGTTCAATTAACCTTCAATACTTTCAAAATTTTTTTTATAAATATGGGGGAATAAATTTAAAATTTGTCATTGATAATTATTTTTATTTATTTTCACTGATCATATATAGAATGATTTCATTATTTCTTTATTTTTTTAAAACATAAAAGGAATTTTAAAATTTTTAGTACTGCTACTTAATATTTTTTCTAACAGCTTAAGATATAACGTCGTTAGCAAACATTTTTTATACATAAAAAACTCGTATACTTTCGCACAAACGTGCATACATACATAACTTCATACACACATGCTTAAGTGAATATATGTGCAAATATTTATTTATGCAGATTTTTTCATTTCTTAAGCAGGTACACATAGCTTCAAAAGATATTTTTATTAAATAAAAAAATGTTAATGTTCTTTTAAAATAATACATATGCAATGCATATTCGCCATACATTTATTTAAAGTAAACAATTTAAATTGATTTGTTATATAAGATAAAGTTCAATTAAAATCTAAAGAACAATAACTCTTTTCATAAGTATCAGCGATTTTCGGCACGAGTCAAATAAGTGGGCAGGCAACGGACAATACAATTATAAATTTGATAATGCAAAATATATTCACTAAGTCACAATAGACTCAATTAAAAATTGTAATTTATTGACTTGGTTATAACGAAAAAACAAAAAATATATTAAAAAGTTATGTGAAATCTTAATTTACAACATTATTAAGTTGAACAATAGTTTCCTGTGCCCCCAAGTGTCTGGTTTTTCTGTTGTTTTCGTTGTTGTTGCTAACATAACCACGTGTTTTTATTTATTAGACTCTAAACGAAAGATATGTTGTTGTATTTCATAATGAGTATCCAAAGGGAATCTTTTGATAAATCTTGTTATGCCCCTATATTGAATTGTAAAACCAGCACGATTTTATAATTATTTTGCTTCTATAATTTTGTGTTTTGTTTTAATGTGTCAACTTTTAGTAACTTGTTGTTTTCTTTTCAAGTGAATAATCAATAAAATTCCAAATTAGTTTCGCGTGTGAGATATTTTTGGTGTTAAATATATTGTAAGTATAATGACAACTATAAAGATGAGTTTTTTTGTTTTGTTTTTTTGTTTTATGAATTTCTTTTACATGTTGTGTTAACAAATAAATATTAAACAATCGTGCACATATAATTAATAAGAATTTGAATAATTTAATAGAATGTTGTGTTTTCTATGACAATATAAACACTATTAGTATTAGATAAACAGCTCACAATATTAATTTAAATAAGTTAACACCCATATTGATTATGATATTTTGAATAGTTAGAATAAAAAAAACGTTTCTGGCTTAAGTCTTTTGTTTCTAAGCAAATTATTTTTTGATCGAAGATTTTTTTGTTTAATAAAACATTTGATATTAAAAAAATTGATACTTTTAAATTTTATAGAAAAGCATTTACATTTAGTCAAAAGAAAAGGAATACAAAGAATAAATTAATCATTCATTTTTTACGTGAATATGAAATCTTCTAAATATAAAGAAATTTATTTAAAATATTTCAGAAAGAGAAATTTATAGAAAACTGACATATAATTAGGTGATAATTAGAAAAGATTCCAAAGACTGATCTGCTAATCTTTGATAAATTCTATAATAAAAAACGATATAGAAACATTTTTTTTAACAGGTAAACCTAAGGAATCTTGAAATAATAGAAAACTTTTAGCAAATAAAAAAAAATACTTCTGATATTGAAAACAGAATTAATTAACTTAATTAATTTCCTTAAATGAAGAAGATGAATAAATATAGCCTTTTACTGAAAAAAATTATTGCTTTAAACAGATGCCTAAATCTGTGATATTAGATCTAGGGAAACCAGCCCTGTATGCTGGAGTGTACACAGTATAAATAATTTACTAAAAAAACATGTAATGAATGATCAATATGATAGAAAGAATTTTTTAACTGTCCAGCTCTTTCATTCAATTTATTATTATTATATTATTTTCTTTGGGGATAGCAAAGCTGCAAATCTGCTCCAAAAAAACATTTGAAAGATAATGTTCGACACGCCAAAGTAAATCTGTAGATCTAAATTATAATGCAAATCAATTAACTTTAATATATAAATGTTTATTCAATCTAAATTAGAAATATACTTGTTTGAAGTTATCTGCCTTTTAAAAAAACATCCGGTAATTTTTAAATAACTTTTTCAAAAGTTACAATAAAACCATGTCACTATTCAATAGAACGAAACATGTTTATATTAACAAAAATATATAATTTCTTTTAAAGAAATAACATCGTGTGAGTGTCATCTTTGTACGTAGAACCAAAAACTTAATAATCGAAATTATTACAAAATCAACCTCACCTTTGTTTAAATCATCATACAGTTTGGCTGGCGGTAATTCAAAGTATTATTTTTTTCATAATTAATCAAGACAACTTTTTAAGTTTAAAATCGTTAATTATTTAACAAAACCTGAAGTATAATTTTGAAAATAATAGGATATCGACATGTTGTTTGTTTTTTTTTCAAAACAAAATTCTGCTGGCTTACCTAAAAAGAAAAGAAAGAAAGAGAAAAAACCATTAATTTATTTGGCCATTTATTTATATAAAAAAATCTTAATTAATGAACTTAAAAAAAAATATTTTGTATATCATTGAAAAATATATTTCTTTTGTTTTTGATCATTTGCCTGCCACAAAGAAAATTCATATGGTTTCTTAGAAATATTTGTCTGTGAATGAAGTTTTTTATATATGTGTATGTATGTTAATTTAAATTGCAACAATGTTGCTATTGTTTTTAATAATGTTGTTTATAAATTATTGCTGATTATTATTACGTAAATATTTACAAAACCATGATCATGTGACTCTTGTTTTAAGTTTAAATACTTCTATGCAAAAACACATACAAGTTTGTAAACATAATGCCAAAATGACATTTGTTAATGTTTCTGGTTGTTTATATAAATTTTAACGTGTTTAAGACATAGAAATTTATCAGTATCTTTGAGGGATGTGCGCAATTAGAAAAAAATTTGCAAAAAAAAAAATCAAGAACCGGTTTAAAGAAGTCGTTTTCAATTATGCTTAATTTTCTGGTTTTATTTTAATTTTTTTTTAATTATTTATTGGTCTTTTGTTTTTATTTTAGTTTTTGCAATTAAAAGTGCAAAAAACTTGCTTTACAACCTCCGGTATTAAGAAATTTATTTATTTGCCTATAAAATTGCTTTAAATATTTGGGGTTTTGTTTGGCTTCACTCTTCTCTTGGACGCATAGGCTTGTTTACTTAAAGACGATTAAAGAACGATCTTTATATGTCAATTGTTAGCCTGTGTGCCTATCTGATCCTTGAAAACATTATAGGGCTTAAACCTAGGGAAATACAAATTGGTAGAAATCTGAAACGATTTATATTCCCATTCAAGTGCCTAAGGCTTTTTAAAAGAAAGAAGAAATTTTCAATTCAATCTGATGAATTGAATGAAATGAATTGATGGTGTTAACTATCTGAGTGAATATACATTAACGTATGTGTCGCTGTTTAAAAGCCTATTCGAAAGTTTAAAATTACTTAAAAGTGGAAGTACGATATCCAAATCAAATGATTGCCTGAAGCTTCGCCAATTGAAATGAATATCCGCAGACACTTTTTTCTATCCTTCTTCCCGTAACCTCTTTTCAAAATAACAACAACACAATCTAAGCAGTGGATAGTGGCCATCTCCTGAGTGATGAATTAACAAATTTAAAATAAAAAAATTTATAATAAAATAAAATGTATTAATTTTTAATAACAATATTATTTTGCAACAAATTCAAACATGCAAAAATTATAAATATTCAAAAATTAAACTTTTTAAAATTAACAAACGATTTTGATTTTTATAAAAATATCAATTTGGTGTTAAAAATGTATTTTGACCAGTTTAAAATATCATGCATTCGCTGGCCTAATATTTTGTTGAATAACAACTCAAGACATATTTTACTAAGAAAACACATATCTGAGACTTGTTTAGAATTTAAAATTTTAATGGTAACGAAATACAAACAACATTTGTCAGATAATTATTTGCTTTATTCTAAATATGCCAAAATATGCATATCATTTTAGCCCATTAATTTTAAATTAACGTAGACATTACAAATACTACCCCATACATACCTATATCTAACAAATATGCAAGATTTCAAACCATTGATAATGAACATGATCGTTAAAAACAAAAATTAAAGACAAACTTGCTGCTGTAATAATATATCAAATGACAAAATAACAAAAACAGCAACAACAAAATTTTATATGTAATAGAATATGTAATCATAAATAAGACAAAAGAAAAAAAATTTGAAAAAAAAACATTAAAACTGTGCAAAAGAAACCAAAGTGTGTATAAATAAATAAAACAAAAGTAAATAATTGAAACTGACATCATACCAATAGAGCGTTAAATAAAAATTCAAAAATAAAAACAAGAAAAAAAAGAGTAAAAAGCGAACAAGCAGACAGCACATGGTTAAGAAACAAGAAATTTTGTTTTTAACAATTGTTTATGGTATAGTTAGGGTGACCATTTATTTCTAATTTGAAATCAGTAAGCTTTTGTAAGTTTTTGTTATAAAAAGAAATATAGCTATAACTAAAAAAAACAGCTGATACTAAATATCATATTATCTTATTGTTTATATTCTGAACAATATATTTTTTCATTGTAAATTTTGACGCAAAAAAGTGCAATATTATGTTATTACTGGTTTATCATTCCAAATATTATTCACTAACAAAACAATGTTTTTACATGAAGCATTGTCAAAACGGAGTCATAAGACTCCACTTGACAGTTTGCGAGTGTGGCAAACTACCACGTAAAGAAACATAAAGCATTTTTTGTAAAACTTAATATGTTTACCCGATTTGATAGACTTATTGCTGAGTTTCAAAAATGCAAAAAAACAAGTAAAAGCTCTATATTCGGCTGTGCCAAATCATATATACCCTTCATTACAGGTACTTATGTATGCAAGGACGTATTTAGATGTCCGAAAGGTATTTAAAGTCATTGGAAACTTGATTCTTTATGATATTAATTTTAGTCCATGTAGGTTTTTGCATATATCTTTGCTGATTCTGCGCCAATTAGTAAATTTTTTTTTTTAAATTTCCCAAAAATAATTTTTGTCTAAAAAAAAGCCTCGATTTTATTGGTTTTCAACAGGAAGCAGCTCAAGGAGTTTCTGATAATTTGATATCAGCACCGTTTTTGTACGACATTAGGGGGCTGAGAATAGTAAATTTCAACAGATAGACGGACAGACAAATATAGCTAAATCGACTTTCCTATTTATAAGGATCCAGAATATATATATTTTATGGGATCGCAAATGAATATTGTGGAAATTACAAATGGAATGACAAATTTATATATACCCTTGTCACCTGTGGTGAAGGGTCTTTACGTGAAATGAGAAAATTTTCATATCAGCAAAAGTCAAATTTAATGGCAGGGATCATTATTTCACGTGTGGACTGCAAATCAGTATCAGTAATGAATCATGAAATGGTTATCATGAGAGATTTTATCAGAACTTTCTTATAAAATGAATTCTCAAAAAACACACATACAGTAAAATGTATTTTTGTGTGTGTGTGTATGTTAACTTTCTTAATTATATGAAAAAAAACTATTTTACTTTAAAGTTTATTTCTTTTTTTTTTTGCTAATTTGATCATTTTAATGAATTCTTCTGTTAATCAGTACACTTACTGATGAAATTAATACAAACGGTCAGCCTAGTTATAGTACAGTATTTCCCAAACGTTTACATTTTCGGCTTAATGACTTTATTGTTATTTTAATATTTTTTTAGTGGTTATTATTTAATTTTTATATTAGAATGAAAGTGCACTTAGTTTTTACTTTATTTTATTGATATGGCAACGCCCTGTGTATTTTATTGTTCTTACAATCCAGGTATTACAGGTTGTGTTATTTTATTAATATTAAGATAAATATGGGGATCTTACTCAAGTGTAAAAAGTCCCACTAAAAAATTTGTGTTTACAGTTTAAAAATTTTCGAAAAGTTTTTGACAACAATTTATTGACTGTGAATATTCTTTCACAGAAAATCAAACGACTAATTCTCCTAACAATGAAGTGGTAAAAATCTTACAAAAAGAAATTTTTTTTATTATTTTAATGAAGTATTATAACAGCATTACATTAGTACAACATTTTTTAACTTAAGCATAATCGTTGTTGTTTTGTATATATTTATTTTAATGTTTTGTCTATTACGATTCTTTTATATTTTAGTTTGCCATCAGCTCAGTACTTGAAAAGATACATACAGTCACTTTCAATACTGCTTATGGTTGGTTGGTTAACGTGGTAGTTTGCTCAGCGCAAACTGTAAAGTAGGAGTCAGGTGACCCCGTTTTGAACAGACCACACCACTCGTCAGATGTGACGCTCCCCAGGACAGGAAGCCCATGGGGAGATAGGAGTACTAGATCCACCCCGTCGTCGTCAGAAGAATTGTTAACTTTTTTAATGCAATTTTCTACAACTAACATATTTTCTTATATTAAGAAAATTCACAAAATATAAGTATACAAAATTTTAATATAATATCATTATTTTAATACTTTTTTTAAGCTTTTTAATTTTATTTTGATACATTTCAGTTTTTTTAAATGCTTAAAAGTTCAATTAAAAATTTAAAACTTTTTCAACTTATTGCAACAAAGAAGCAATCGGCCAAAAAAATTATTTATTTTCGGATGAATAAATTTTTTTTATTTTAAAAAATGTGTTTTAATAAAAAGTATTTTTAATTCAACTTTTTTGCAAACACTTTTGAATGTCACTGTATATACCTATAAATATTATTATTATTATTATTAATATTTTTGCAATCGGTCTTTACTTTTAATGTATATTTGTTTGCGAGGCGCTATAATACCGTCTTTCTTTTTATACATATAAAACAAATAAACAGATAATTGTGCAATAATTTTTATTAATGTTTTTCGAAAATTAACAAATATTAAAAATATTTAGCAAAAATTAAGTTATGCACTTTAAAATTGCTAAAACCAATTTATATAATAGTTTCAAAATGTTTGCACTATATTTGTAAAATTTCTGCAGGCAGCCGTTAAATTTATGCAAGACTTTCGTTATAAACTATTACGTTGTAAACGTATTGAATATTTAAAATAAAAGAGAGGAAAATCATAAAAAAAAAATAAATAAAACATAAACACAAAAAAACGTAACAATTGTTTGAAAATGGAAAATAATAAAGAAACTAAAAAACACCCACCAGTAAGTTATTTAAAACTATTTTGTAATTGTTTATTGGTTTACATAAAATGTTTTTTGACGTTATTGTTTAATTTTAATTTTTTTTGTTAACTGGCAAAAAGTTTTTTATTTTTTTTTAATGAAAAATATCTTTTAAAACACTTTTATCTTTAAGGATTTAGATGTATGTATTAATTAAATTTTCTAAAGAAATTAAATTATTTTTTTATGAGTCACAATTTTCAGAGAGGATTAAAAAATCATTTGATATATAAAAATTTGACATCTAAATTTTATGAGAGAAGAGAGAAAATTGTTATTATGTATTAAATTTGACATTTAAATTAAAAAAAAACGAATAAAAATAATCAACATGCTTTGATGCATACAAATATTATATGTTGTAGATATTTATTTATGTAATTAATGCATAAATATACAAATACGACACAAAGAGAAACAAGAAAAATTTTGAACTAACAAAAATATATGTATATGGATAAAATGGGAATGCTTAAACGTAATACAAAAGCATTAAGGGGGTACTCAAAATAAATAAAAAACCCTAAGATAAAAATTTAAAAATAAATAAATGAAATTAAGGCTTATAACAAGTGTGATCTAATTCGACAATATTTATTAAATATTTAAGCCGTATATGAAAAAATTGCAAAAATAGTTAATAAACTGAAAAACTATTAATATTAACTATATTTGCATTTTTTTCTTATACGGCTTAAATATTATATAAATATTGTCGAATTAGATCACATTTGTTATAAGCCTTAAATTCATTTTATTATTTTTAATTTTTTATCTTATGGTTTTTTATTTATTTTGTGTACTTTTTAAATTTTAAATGGATTTAACGAAAATACTGCGCAATATAAAGGATCCGCCATCTAACGTTTTTTTTTCAACTAGTGCTTATTTCGTGAATGGTAACACTTAACATGTATCATCATATCTGAGAAAACTCGAGTCCCAT
>NDXZ01018256.1:264-20821 GCA_003055125.1 Paykullia maculata
GAGATATTTTATAATTGATCTAAAGCTAAACTTCTTGTCGAAAAATGTATATAAAATAAAAATAACTTTTCTAATAATTTTAAATTTTTATTTATTAACCGAATTTTTTATTTATTCTGGCTCAAGTTAATTTTTTAATTTCTTCATTATGAAGAAATTAATTTTTGTTTGTAATAATTGAAGAATATACTGAAAAAGTAAGACACTGGCCGCGGGAATGCATTTTCGAAACCAGCTACGGTTTCATCATCAGCACTCTTTGATCGGTATTTTAGTGTTGGATGTATATATATTATCTTTTTAACTCAAAGTTAGGAAATAGGGTATGGTGATTGTTTGTCGCCTATATTCATCGAACGAAATTTACTACATATTTAAAGCTTTTTTCTGTTAATCTTCTTTAACATTATCACATGTATTTGTTCTGCTTCAACCATCGAACTAATGGAAATAATGCAGTTGTTTTATTTTTAGTAAAACTTATTGTTTTTATATCATTTGTTTTACTTTGTCCTGCTCAGTCATCAACAGATGGTTGACCATTAATGATATAACACCAAATGGTTAAAAGTTTTAACTTAAAACCCACTTCAGTTTCTTTCTGTAACGAATTTAAGCAATATTATAAAAATAACCAAATAATTTTTACTTTTCCGAATCTTTTTAATTTATTGAATAACCGTTATTTTTTTTTGTGGCTAGAAAAATACAGAAAAAAAAGAGTTGTATAAAGAAAAATGCAAAAATAACTCTTTTGTAATAAAAAAGTTATAAAATATAAAATATTTTCTTATTCTTAAGAAAGTTTTAAATCTATTCATTAGTTTTAGTTGAATGTTTTCTTATAAAAACACATTGAAAAGTAATTTTGCACTTAAAATGTTAATATATAAAAAGAACTATTTTTAAAGCCTCTTTATATAAAATCTTTAATGTACTAAAATTGCAACTTATTATATACATATGTATATAACAAAAATTTCAACTAATATCAAATTTTTGAAAAAAGTTTATTTAAAGCCAAAATTTTGAAAACGTCAGTATTAATATTTTGGCGATTAGCCTGCAGCAGCTGTTGACACTTACGAATTTGAAGAATAAGAAAGATATTGACATAAATTATGGCAAGCATGGACAACATATGACTAAAAATATTAAACGTCAACAGATAAAAGTTTGTTAGGCTTCTTAGGTCTAATTACTACGACTGCACCATTTTTTTATTTGAAAAAAATCATTGCAAAAGAAATTTTTTTATATAAATATTCAAAGAAACGCAGAATCATGCAGATACCCTTCTCTTTCTCCTATCGTACCCCTGATATTATTATAATGCATTATTATTCGATTTATTTGGAAATGACATTTTCAATCAAGCAGCGGGAATTCGGTCAAATCCAAATCACAAAACAAAGAAGGAACCATATTTTCAATTATTCCCTTCTCGATTTAAAATGAATAATCTCATCTTTAATTGTTATTTTCTTACTTAAAATCTAAAAATTAGCTTTTTTTAATTCAAAATAAAAAACCTTATTTTCAATGTCTCTCTCAATATTTAAAAAGAAATCATTTTATTTTTTCATAAGTTCGACCACCATAAATAAAGCATTTTAAAAATTTGTTTGCCACATCTTCTTAATTTTGTAAACTCAAAAGCATGTTTTGTAGTATGAATATTTTGGAATAATAAATTTTAGACTAATGATAGCGGATAATTAAAAAAATTTAGAATTGAAAAAGTTTATAACTTCTACGATTTTTAAAGTTGTAAAGTAAAGTTTATATGGGTTTTTTTGCTGGCTCTTATTCTCTGTATTAATTTTGCTGAATTTAAACTTTAATTGTCTCGCACTTTATTAGAACATTTACATAAAAGAAAAAAAAAGACAAAATAATTTAATTTCTCTTTAATCTTAAAATTCTATTTCATCTTCAAGCAGAAGATGTACCAATATTTTGTACCCAATTCTGGTACCCACTGTAACATTATATTTTCAAGTTTGTTCAATTTGATTTGGCTGCTTTAGTATGCTGTTTTATCCGTTTGGAAATCATCATTACCAGAAGCGACAGCAGCAGTATCATCCATGCATTACAATCTTATTTATGATAATTTATTTATTTTTTCGATAAGAACAAGAAAAAAAGCTTGTTGATGTTATTTTTGACTCTAAGTTAATACACGCACATACATACATATGTATAGATGCTTCTTTAGTTTAGCTTTCAATTTTGTTTTCGGTATTGGTTGTTTCTTATATATTTTTTTTTTATGTATGCAGTATGTTGTTATTTTTGTGAATCTACCATTATGTATGCGCATATCTTAGGTCAATATCTATTTAAACCGTATATTGAACCGTAGAAATTTATTTTTGTATTTCATTTATTTTCGAGCACCCTACAGAACGTGGTGTGAGGCAATTTACCTACATGGTTTACTTTTATTTGTAACACGAGATTTTATATAAGCAGGGCTTAACAAAATTTCAATATTAATTAACTTGTTTTCCCTTAACTTTGCATAATTAAGAACTAATTTCTAATCAGTTTTCTGAATTAATTATTTCGAAATATTAATATTGATACAAAAATTCTGAAGATAAATTAATATGGTTTATTATCAAAATAAACTTCTAATTCCTTATTTAGTGTTCAAGGAATACCACAGATTGCTTATATATATGTACATATGTGGTAAACACAAATTCTTTTTTACCTTTATGAAAACAATAATTTCATTTAAAAAAAATAAATATATTTTAGTATTTTCTATGACATTACTTTAAGATAAATTCTTTAATGATAGAGTTGAATTTTTTATTAATAGCAATTTCCCCAAATTATTGATTACAGAACATATAACAACTGCGTTTTTTAAAAGCTCGCCTTATTATCTATCACGCTTTCACTGCAACAGGCATCTCGAGTTTATTAATATGTAAAGCAAAAGAATTAATAAATTGTATCTAAAAATAATTCAAAGCATGATAGACAGCTGTTGCAAATAAAGATTCAGCTTGCTTAGCTACGTTCTTTGATGCTTTGTGGTATCTGTAGTGAAAAAAAGAAAGAAAGTTGACAGTTAGAGATAGAAAATAAAATTAGGATAAAGAAATGTGTTGATTCATGACCATCCACTACCCCTGATAAAAGAGTAGAGAATGACCAAATTTGTGTTTGCTATTTTTTAAACTGGGCTCAGTTAGCAAATATCAAAATATTCTAGTCGTAAATACTATAGCGCAAGAAAGGAGCGTCTTACGTCTCTTGGCATAGTTTCCAAATCTCAAGCGTACATATGAACCATTTTATTATTCTCTCTTGAGTTTTAATAGATACACGATGGGCTGAAAATTACCTTTGAAGCACAGCTAGCCTTATCTATTCAATTGTTTTAAGCAAGTTCTTCAATAAACGCCTCGATGCAAATTTAACAGAGAGGGTTCCGCAAAAGTTAATAATATAGGTATGTAAGCTTTTCATCTTTCATTGCTTAAATTGTAGACTATTGTATTGATAGCATTATCCCTTCGCACTATAATTGACAAGTTTCAGTATCGAATCTATAACGTCGATAAAGATTTTGATATATCGATCCAATGAATTGTTATACATATATGTCCTGCGATTCAATCAGCTTACAGGATGTATTTTTTACATCATGGTAAGCGCTAGGTTTCTTGCTATCCAGCTAAGCAAGCACCTTTTATCAATCCTACCATAATTAAATATTTCTTAGTATGTACACGATTTCGAGTTAATGGTCCTTAGTAGAGATTCATAGAAAAGAAATAGCCATCTCGTACATTCAGTTGATATTTCTAAGATAAGTCCACATTTATGTACATATGTATATGTAAATCATATGATTTTAAATGTGCTGTTTTGATTTAGCTTGGTTTTTTATTTGCGTTTTTTATGTTGGTTAGCTTTTGCCTAGTAAAAGATTTTGGCAACTCATTTATATAATATTACAAAAAATACTATTTAGTTTGTTACATAAATATCTATTTATGGTAGAATAATAAGCCGTGTTACGTACACAGAAAAAATAAAACCCAAACATCTTAAAATCAATTTTTCGTAGCATTTAAAAACATTGTTTTTTAAAAAAAAAAACTATATTGTTTTATGCGTATAAAAACAGGAATAAGTGTATGCATCTCTGGCGAAGATATTATTCTGACTCTTATGAGAAATTAGGTAAGATTTAATATATTATTCGGCCCTATGCTCCTTATATGAATAAAAGGAATAAATATATATATATAATATATTATTACTTTTATGTTCGTCTTACTTATTTCTAAGTTCATAAAAAGAATTTCAATTTGGCTATTCAATTTCTTTGAAGCGACAACGTTAGCAACGATTGATATTAGGGAAAATGTTCGAAGTTTAAATGCCAAAATGCATTAGACTAGATTAGATTAGTAATTAAATGCTTTTTGCAAATAGGCATTAATTAAACATATATAGCAGACATTTGTTTCTTAACAGACTAACATAGATTTTAGAACTACGTATCCGCAAGCTAAATACATGAAAAACAAGTGACACTCCACGGGAAATAAATTGTTACATATGTTTTGAATCAAAGTGGCCAATGCATCAGTATCCAAAATGCTACAGGAGTTTAAGTAAATTTCTTTCATTTAAGAACTAAGATTTTTTCTATTTTATATTTTACACATTATTTGTTTCTTTCTTAACAAAAAAGTCAGACAAAGCGGTAGTCAAAACCCGAAAAAAAGACAAAAATTCGCAGTTATGAACAACAGAGGAATTGGATGTGAAATTATGCCTTTTAAATTTTGAAAAAACAAGATCCAACCAATCTTGTTATTTTTAAATATTAAAGAAATATTTGTTTATTTTGATGAGATTAAATAAATATTCAGTTGTTCAAATATATATGGCTGTAGTTGCTGTGTTTAAATTTTCTTTCGTACTTAGTTTACAGTTTAATTCATTTTAAAAATTTATGCAACTTTAGAAAAAAAATTTCCGTTAAAAATAAAATTTGTTAACAAGCTCAAATTGACATTGTGCTTTATATATTTAAACATATTTTCCGTTTTTCTGGTTGGGAGCAAAAAAATTAAATTAATTAACTTTTAGTCAAATCGACGTAAGTTTAATCAAAAATAGCATAAAACTCACAAAAAAATTAATTATTTGTTCGATAAAATCTTTAATAAAAAATTTACATTACTTAACGAATAATATAAATAATAAAAATTTTATTAAAAAAATACTTTTTTTAACTAAAGCGTTAATTCGGTTGGCAACCAATTTAGTTAGTTGAATTAATTTCTTTGTCAACATGGTATTTTGTATTTATTATAAATAATAAAAAATTGACAAACAAAAATCTTTTGTATTCAATGACAAAAGCTTTTACTAAATATTTAAAGCAAAAATGTTAACAAAAAAATTACATATTTTTAAATCAGTATACAAATTTTTTTAGGCTAAGTTCTAAAAAATTACTGTTTGGATCTTTAAATTTTGCAATCAGTCCTCAACTATATTTCTTTCTGTGTAGAATTCGCCATAGTGTAGTCTAGTGTCGATTTAGGGGGCTAGTTTTTTTAAATATATTTATCTTTATTTTTTCTTTTTTTACGGATTTCCAATAATCAACTATGTCATGTTGGCCCTTATGTTCTTTGATTTGTTGTTTCAATTATTTTTCGGTAGTGTCGATATGCTGGTATTTTTTCCCTTGTCGTAATTTACACTTATGTTGCCGTTGTCGTCTTCCAATCGTGACCATGTTATTTTTGTTGCTACTGCCACTTATTGTTGTCGCTTATTTATGCACTGGCACTTAAAAAAAACTATGACGCTCTATGAACTATGTTAATGAGGAGAGTTTTCCCTTTTCATCAGCATCTATTTTCCATAAGTTACGATAATTGCATGAATTTCTTATAAATGACTTATTGTGTCTGAGTTGTAAACGATTTGCGAGTAAATCTCTTGGTAGTTTGATACAAAATTATTGTTTTCATTAGAAAGCTATATTTATAAGATTTCGTAGAATTAATAATATTAGTACGAGTAAAAATATGCTTTTTTAAAAAAATCTTTGCACACAAATTGTGCTAATGAAAATAAAACTTATAAAATTAAACTCTTTAAATCATTTCAAACATTGAAATGTCTTTATGTTTTTCCAAAAAATGAACAGAAATATTAAATACATGATCACAAAATTATTGTTATTAGATTTTAGAGAAAGTTTTTGTTCAATTTGTCAACAAATCACTTTAAAAAAAAATTAATTATTAAAAAAACCAATAAAAAATACATATGTACATATGTATGTTTGTATATAAAGTATAAATTTCCAATAATTTTTTTTACCGATGTGTGTATATGTGTAAGTTTAGGTCTTCTAAGGGATTATACAAATATGCACTGGTAGATTTTGGCGGTCCTCTAGCGGCCATGTTGTTTTGTTGGTGTCGGGCAACACAGTGGCATGCCATTTGTTTGCTAAAAACCCCTTTAGATACAAAGATATTGGACGATTCACTCTTTAATTAATTTTTTAGAGCACAGAAACTTAAACTGCCATTTACAACACCAATTTTTCATCACATTTATTTTATTTTTTTTTTTTAGCATTTAAAACAATTTTTTAATAACTGAACAAATTTACGTTTCTTTTTCTATTTATTTTTTTTTAGATCGATATTTCGATAATTTTGTTAATTAATAAAGCACAGAAAAAACCAATTTTATACAAAAATAAAAAAAGATTTTTTAATGATGTCTTACAGTTTGCATGAATACATATATTACACAAAACTTTATTTGTGGTTAAGCTCTAGCGAGCATGAAGTAAGCCAAAAAATGAATTAAAGGGCAAATTAATTGAACCAGTATTTATTAGATATTGTCATTAGGCTTCAATTATCGGGTACTAATGCCTGACAAACTAAATATCTAATGGTGGCATAAAAAAAGAATTAGTGTGATCTGGCTACACACAACTTGACATGTGTAATGATGTGTTAAAAATGCGTTAAAAACAAAACAATGTGATCGAAACATAATCCAGAAGATATGCACAACAAAACAGTTAACGATAAATTACCCCAACTATCAAACTGTACATACAAATTTTTAATACTACCCAGCAAATAGAGAGCATACAAATCATTAGTAAATTCAGTAATGTAACTCAACATGAAGTTGTTTCATTCGTGGGAAAATATTAATAAATTTAACACGTGGTTGTTATACTACTAATTACTAATGAATAATTAGATTAAAATCATACGTCAAGTTATTTATACAAATAAACGTTTTAACATATACCCAGATAGTGCTTAAAATATCTGTTTTGGAATATAAAATTTAGGGCTTTGATTTAGTTATTAGGTACATATTTACTGAAAACGCTGTGCTTTGGGAACAACTTCCACTTTTTTTGCCGGGTAATTATATACGTATGGAGTTTGCCAGTTACAGGTGTGGATAAAATATTATTGCTATAGACTTGCAAATACCTTGAGTGTGATCAAATTTTGTCGCGTCGGTGTCGTCAATACATGAATTGTAACAGTCAATTTGAAAAATAGTGTGGCCAGTTTTTTACAAATTAATAACATGAAATACAAAACCAGAGGTAAGCAAGTGTTTTACACAAAAAACTCACAGCACACGTCGTGAATATATTTTTGTTTATTTATTTATATAAATACTACTGTTACCTACTTACCTAGTGTTAAATTTTTAAAGAGAAAAGCACGCAAAAGTAATTGTTATTTTTAATATTTTATTTTGCAGAATTGATTGTTATTAATGATTATTTTCTTGTGTAAATTTTAATAATTTAAAAATTTGTTATACAAGTTTCTATTATTTTTGGAAAAAACATTTTTGTTCCATGCGGCAAATTGATAATTAAAAGCGGAAATCACTCTTAGTAGCATATCTACAATTAATGAAAATATGCATTAAATTTTTGCTTCAAAGCGCGAGTGTATTTTTCTAAGTGTGTAGCAAATATATGAAAACAGCTGATTAAAAATAAATATTTTATTTCCGTTTTTAAAGAAGTTATTTGTTTTGAACAAGTAAGAGCGCTGTATTTGGCTGTGCGAAATCTTATATACCCTTCACTACGTGTATTTACGTTAAAAAAAAAATTTTTTTTGCCGATATCTCGGAAAAAAACTTTTTTTTCTTATATCTCGAAAAAAATTTATTTTTTATTTTTCAAAAGGCATGTCTAATTTCTGATTGTTTGATACCAATAACGCATCCGTACAACATCGGGGGGCTGAGAAATCTTGATTTCAACAGACGGTAGTCGTCTTTTTTGGCTTATATCTCGGTCAGTTATGAAGCGATTTTACTGATTTTCAATAGAAAATATCTCAGAAGAATTTCTGATTGTTTGCTACTACTAACGAGTTGGTACGACATCGGAGTGCTGAGAAAACTTGATTTCAACTGACGGACAGACAGACAGACGGACAGACAGACAGACAGACAGACGGACATGGCTCAATCGACTTCCCTATCTATAAGGATTCAGAATGTATATACTTTATGGGGTCGCAAATGAATATTGTAGAAATTACAAACGGAAAGACAAACTTATATATACCCATATCACCTCTGGTGAAGGGTATAATTACTTAGTCAACTGTTTCTGTTTTGTAAACTTTTGTAGGACAACTTTGCACTGATCTTTTGTTGTGCAAATTTGATCAAGTAAAGCAAATTGTATTTCTATGTATTTTGTTGTTGTGGTCTTGCAAATGTTTGCTTTTTTGCACTATATGAACGACTTGCACGGCTTGCACTAGTAGTTTGTATCGAAGAGTGAATTCTCCTAATATTAGATATTTTAAATAAAAACAATGCATTGTGTTGTCATAATTTTAAAGTAATTCAGTGAAATAAAACGTTTTTAATATTCTCAATATTGTTCCGTGACAAACACTTCCGTTAGGAGGAACAGAGGTGGCGTAACGCTTGATTCCAAGACCCATAGGGTTCATCGGATTGGTTAGGTAAGAAAGTGTGCAACATTTCTGTAAGAACATGCAGAGACTTAAAAGGTTAAAAGTAACGTAATCGTTGATAATTGTAAACAGTTGCAACAATATTTTTCGTTCTTCATTCTGTTGAGCTTTAAAAAAAAACATTGATGGAAAACTAATATTAGGAAAAAAAACAATAAAATAATATACTCAAGCGTTTTACAAATTGGTCCAGCAAGAAATATAGTCCGATTTTTAAGCAAGCTTAAGCAAATTAATTTAAAACAGATGTTTTACGAAAACGGATAATACCGAAAAAAAAGAATAAGAAATAATGAGTTAAACGAAAAATAAAACAATTATTTAGCAATACGTAGACAAATTGAAGCCCGTTCTGTTCGCTGCAACGCATTTTATGGGCGATAGCTCATAAAAATATCCATGTAAATGGTAAAACTTACACCTTAAAGAAACCATCACAGTAAAAAGACTTTGCACAGATAATTTAATGATCAAACATGAGTAGGAAAGCAAATGAGCGTGGTCCGCACACTATAAAAAAGTATTTTAATAATTAATTAAGACATATGGACGGTCTATGATCTACATACATACAAGCATATATAAGTAAATATGCGAGTATTTAAACAAAATATCAACGAGAAATTTTTTTCGTGTTTATAAAAGTCACCACTTCTGTCTTCAACACCTCTCACACCATGGCTTTCTTTTCATCAACATAATCTCCCCTTAACAAAATATGGCCGTTAAAAAACAGCACTACTCATATGTAAGTTTGTATAGACATGGTTAGTATGTTTGTGTAAAAGTTGTTAGAGATTTACATAAATTATATATTTGTGTAAATATTTGAACAAACGAACATAAATCAATTAAAATGAATCCGATTATTTAAGCCCTATTGGAGAATGGGGAAGAAGATGACAACAAAAAACAAGGTAAATAGAGAGGGTCTTCACATATTGGACTTCATAATATTTACGATAATTAAAATTGTATTGTGTACATACGTACATACATATAAGGATAAAATATGTTGAAATAATAAATTTTGCAGTAGATTATATAAAATACAATATGTATAATTACGCTACAAGAAGAATACATATCCACACTTCGTCATTTATCTAAAAGTGTGTTTCTGTTCTATTACAATTATGTTAGTAACATAAATTACCACCTACCAATTGGAACAAACGTATAAACAAGTGAAGTTTTTTGATGTGACACTTTCAATTTAAAACATTACGTAACATTTCCTACCAAATACTATTAATTGCTTGATTGCAATACAATATTAATAAGAATTATCTAGATGGACATTGAGTGCTCCTAGCGGTAGTAAAAGAAATTACAATTGATATAGAAAATTCTAATAAGATTATAGTATGTGAAAACATATTGAACTGTAAGAGGCATAAATACCAATCAGCATCGGTAGGCCTAAATTGAAAAATGTTTGTATCTTTAAGATACAGATTTATATTTAGCCAACGCAACAGTTTCCCGGCAGATGTCACCTTAGTATCTACACACTAACACAAACGCAACACTTATCTTGTCAAACGGCCATGTTTTTTTTATCTAAAATAACAGCAACAAAATTGCTTTATTTAAAAGCGCAGAAGCAGATGACACTTTTCTCTGTCACACCAATTTAGTTAAATATAAGAAATACTACTACTACCACTACTTCTACTACTGCACACATTCACAGAGAGTTATCGTAGTAACAGCCTGGAACTCCGGCAGGGGATTGAATTGTATGAACGAAAACATTTTTGTATCTTAAACTCAGGCGTGGCAAAGTACTTCAAACTATTCAATTCATACATGTGTTGGTCATAGCTAGCGTCTATACATTTACAGTAAAATGGGTATAAAGTAGGTTTATACATTGAATACAAAATTATATTGTAAATTCTTGTTATAAATACAAGTTTTTATCTGAATTTGTTCATTTTTTTCCCTTTTTGTATTTATCTAAGTATCTGAGTGTGTGTGTATGTGTGCGTTTGTCTTAATTGTAAAAAAATATTTGTGATATTTAGATTTTTATTTATTTATACAACATCACTACACTAGCTCATTTTATTATTAGAAACTTTAACACTTTTTTAACTTTAACTGCTGCTAAATTTCTATTGTTTTATTTTTATTTTCATAGTTTCATATTTTAAACTTTTAACTCATTATTTGTTTTTACTATTTTGTTAAAAAAGTGTTACCAAATAAACGAAAAGTTTTTAAATTAAATCATTTAAAATATGCAATTGTGATTCAACGCAAGAAGCACTGTTTTAAATACCGACGGATGTTAATTTTAACTCAGTTTAATTAACTCAGTTCTCTTCTCTTATTAACGTCGTTAATTTTGTAATGTCGTATTAGTTACATAAACAATAATCTGTTAAATATTTTTGGGCTGTACCAAATCTTATATGGACTTCACCAATAAGTGGGTATAAAATAAGAAGTGTATTTGCATGTGCTCTAATAAAGCTAAAAATTCATCTGAGGTCTTAACTTTAGACGGACAGCATTTTATTGCTCTTCCTCTCTAAAAGGATTTGGAACTTTAACGTTTACCTTATGGGGTTCAAATTAAATGCACACTTATTACTTATAATGAGATGAAATAGCAAATTAACTTTATAAATATATCTTAGTCATTCATTGACTAATAAATTGATTTTTATAATTTCTTTAAGAAAACAAATAAAAAGCAAGATTTACATTTACATCCAAAAAAATTTACAAAAGTAATAAAAAAGCTTTGCGAATTGGACTCTTAAAAAATATACATATGTATGTATTTAAGTAAAAAATAGAACCTCTAAAATTTGCTTAAAGTCGTATTTGGATGCATACGTACATATATACAAAGTTTCGTTAGTGTGAAATTCTAAGAAAACCAAAAATAATAGCCAGATTTCTGCTATTTTACCACAACAGGCATATTCCAAAAATAACATTTATTAGGAAAAAAGAAATTTAAATAATCTTTTAAGTTTAAAGCTAAACATTTAAATATTCAAAATAATTTAAATACCAATTTTTTAAGAGGCTTAACAAGTTCAGATATTTACTTTCGTTAAATATTGAAGTACAAAACATAAATGTTATCAAACTGTGTCTGACAATTAAATAAAAACATATCATTAGATATATAAAAAAAAATTCAGTAGACCTTTTTTTCAATGTACAGTTTTCCACAAAAAAAAATTAATACATACTATATAAACTATACTATAAGCATCCGATTTCTAAAATAATTTCACTATTGTTTATGGGATAATTATTTGTTAATGTTTCATGTTGGAAAGGGCCGTTGACACAGGCCCTAAAGTTTAAATGAATTAAGTTAATAAAAATGACCTCATCCAAGTAGGGGAAGTGAGAGCGCCGACACAAAGCAAATATGATCTATAAGATTTTTAGCGAACTATAATCGTTATATACAAACAACTTTTAATACGCAGCTCCGACAAAAACTTTAATATTCAAGCAAAAAATTAATAAGATCTAAGAATAGGAAGTGGGACCCTTCCCTACAGAAGAAATGAATTATATGATATACATATGTATATATTTAAGGAATCATATGAATTATACACTTTAAACTTGCATCCGTTATTTTTCAAAAAAACATACAAATTTAGTTGAAACCTGTAAAGCAATCCGACCTCAGCAAGAAGTTAACACTTCTGCAAGATTTTCATTGACTTACAATGCAAGTTATATGGAAAATATTATTTACTTACAAATTTTTACATGAAATTAAACAGAGGAAAAATTTTAAACCTATAGTTGGAGGTCATTAGCCGAACCCAGTAATTTAAAACTCCGATCTGACATCTCTAGTAATATTGTAGATTTTCTGGATTATTGTAATTCGTTGATATAAAAAATTTAGTCGCAATTGTTTTAATTAATACAAAATTGAAGCACTATTTTATTTATTACTAGCTTAAACCCGGTCTGCTTCGCTACCCCAATGGTAATGATTTTATTAACCAAATGGTTTTCATAAACATTAAAAGTACCGTTTGCTGTTTTTAGGTCAAAAGTGTTTATTCAAGAATCAATAGGCCTTAATTCTCATTTCTAGACTCATAAACTCAAAATATGTACAAAAGTACCCGAAAAGTTAAAAAACTACTTAAAAGTAATTTCCAAAAATCCCTTCATAGTGGGTCTGCACATCGGGTGATGAGTCCACAGCTCCAATATCATGTCTCTAGCTTAATGAGTTTGGGCTATACGATAATAAATCATTGAGTTAGTGAATCACTAACGTTACCCTTTTACGTATATATTGATTAAAGGTGGGCGTGGCATTCAAAATGTTAGCCTATTTTTCCTTTGAGACTGTCAGTAACTGTAAAAATTTAAAAAAATCGGTCCAACGGTGTGACCATCTATAAAATAAAAACGTACATACCAATTTTTTTTTTATCTTTATATAGGTAGGCACATATGTATATAGATAGAAGACTGAATTTATAATTCATTAATACTTTGAATTAAAAGTGTTTAACTAAACAATTTATGAAATTCCTGAAAACTTCTTAATAGTACTTTCTTATTTTTTATTTGCTTACTAATTTCCTAAAAAAAAAAATTATATAAATTTTGCAAATAAAATAGACATATGTATATACATATGTATGTATGAATGTAACACCAAATTTATTTAGAATCCACATTAGACAAAATGTCTCGTCATACTCATGCTGAATACATATGTACATACATACATATGTATATATTTGTATTTTAGTCAAATTGGCATAAGTATGTATTGTGTGTTCGTGTGTATAGTAAATTTTTGCTTCACTTGACACATGCCAATAATTTATGTACATATTTATATTATTTTATTAAGCAGAAAACAACAAACTAAAAACAGAAAGAAAGAAAAACAAACAAAAATATTCTCATAGATAAGTATGAATGTATATACATATGTATGTACATATATACTTCCTAATACATCCGCCAAATCTTGCAAAAATGTAGCAAAATACCCACTTGGCCAAGACTTTTATTTATATTATTGCCTTTGTATGTTTGTATGTATCTCGAACATTTTTCGAGTTAACATTCGAGATCGACAATTAAATGAGAATAAAAAAATATTCGAAACAATAACATGCACAATATCAGAAATTTTTGATATAATTTTATAAGAGAACCTTCTATATTAATAGATTTTCAAAATAATCTAAGCGACAGGTATGCGGTTTTATTTGTGTTTTAAGTTCATCTTAATAATATTCGAGATACCTTCGAAACCAATATCGTAATGGAAAGCCTTGGTCAAGTGGGTAGTTATAATGTGAAAACATATGCGCATACACATTCATACATATCGTCCCCTCTTTTATTATACCACGTAACCATAAAATTATAATTTTTCATAAATCAATAAAACTTTTGTTGTTACTTAATCCACGTAAATAGTTATGTATATTATTTTTAAATTTAAATGTTTATCAGTCTGAACATTTGATGTTAAATTCTAGTACTCAACATTGTTTTTAACAATAATCCCCGACAAAATTTAGTTAAGAATTTAAGTCAACAAAGGGGACGATATGTATATACTATTTAATATTAAAGTGTTTAGAAAAATTGTTTTCTTACAAATCTGTAAAAAGCCCTCAAACGATTTGTGTGGACACGATTTTAAGTTCCCTACCAGCTTCACTAAGATCAATGTTAAAAAAATTAAATTTAAAAATTGTGTCTTGTTCTGCATAAAAAAAAAATCAAAAAACATATCTTTCATTGGCTTAACATATTTTAATATCTAAGCCACAATTAAAAAAAAATTAATATCACAAAATTTTCAATATATTATCGCTTAAAAAATTCGGTATCTCCTACGTTTTTTGTTTTAAATTTTAGTAATTTTTGTAGACACGGTATTTGACAATATTAATGAACATTAATGCAATTAATGCCTTTAATTGTATAAATTGTATCAATATTATGCGAATATGTATGCCATAAACATTATTGATTTTATTATAAATTCACTGATGAAGTTAAGCTGTTTTTTGTCGCTCCCTGTTTATCATTAAATTATACATCCTGATTCACAAAACGAGAAATTTATTTTAAAGTAGAAAAATACATTTATGTGAAAACAAATATAAAACAAACTAAGAAGAACGTCCGTCTAGATTTCTCTTATTTTAACATTTAGGATTCATAAACTAAATCTGCCACAAATGTGGCAAATAGTTTTGATTCAACTTTGGCTTAACTGAAACCACGAAACAAACAACACAACCAGCAACTGTATGAAAACTTTATACACATTTTTTAAGAAAACATATTTACAAAGAAAAACTTTCAAAACATTCATCATATAAAAATAATAGAAAATATATTGTTTTACTTTTTTCTTAAGTTTCTGTTGCTATTGCTGCTGTGTGTGCTCGGTTGGTGCCACATGCTTTTATATTGACACTTTTAAAAATTCTTGTCAGGAAAATCATTTTTTCAAGACTCTTGTTATCATAGATGTGGCAAAGGATCAGACTGCAAGCCAAACAGTAAATGGTGAAAATAATAATGATGAAACATTTCAAAGCGAAAGCATGACAACAACCTCAGAGAATCAACTAAAAGCAACTTTAGGTAACAATAAATTAAACTTTTGTCACAATTGTAAAAACCAAGAGACTAGGAAAAAAGTAACAAATTACATTTTTAAGAAACGGTTGACAAAGTTTTCATTCATTTTCTTTTATTCAACTTTACAACCTAATGTGATTTCTTAGCAAAACTAAAAACTTTTAAAAATAAATATCTTTTAATAGACATATTATAGTCCATAAGAAACAGACAATATTTTTTGGTCATATCTAAACAAATAAAGACCAAAAGTTTAAAAAATATTGTATATATATTTCTCAAATAATAATCAAACGGAAACAAAAGTTTTAATTAAAATAGTGCATCTAGACATAGACATGATACAAATGCAAATTTAGTTTTAAATTAACTGGCTGAAACAATTTGTCATCACAAATAAAATGTTTAAATTAACACTTAGGCGTTCTGGAATAAAATTTTTTAAAGAATTTGTTTTAAGCTTTTAACAGGCACCAAATGAATTTACTTAATAAAAGTAGACAGATATTAACACGACTATAACTTGGTTAAACGAAAATTTTTTAATATAGTGCCTATGTAGGAGCTTAAATAAAAGTATCTTTCCAACAGAAAATCTAATTTCTATAGTAAATTTCTTTTTAAATCCTTAAAAATATGAAAAGACTGTAAAATGTATATGATCGACAAACATAGTTATATCGAGCCAGATAGCAATTTTGTGACTTATTTACAAGCAAAATCTGAAAATAGTCTTTATTGTTTGTCGCTAGGGTTATGAGACTTTTTGTGCCTTCATAATATTGAAACAAGATAAAAACATGCAAGAGAACTCTAAAAGACTCTGTCAAAATATTTCTGTTAATTTGTTTTGATGCGCTTTAAACTGACGGAACTCTTAGTATAACCAAAAGTAGAACATATTTCTATAACTAAACTTTTAAAATTAAAATTGGCTGAACGCATATCCGGAAAACTGTAATAGTTATTTTACTTATAATTAAATAAATATAATATTTTTAGAAAAGATTAGCAAAGGAACATCAGAGCCCTTCTATTTATAAAATATAAAGTTTAAATTTAATGTAAAAATACACCTTTTATTAATCAAATTTTAAACTGAATACAGCAACGTAAATTATAAATCCGTTTAATGATGTTAACGCAAATAGCACTAGTCCACACTAATCACAAAATTATTTCCGTACATATTATTAGTGGCTGCATTTGATCCACAGATAGTTTTTTATTTTTAATTAAAAACTTGTTTAATAAAATAAAAACAAAAGCTGACAACATATGAGTAGACACGTTTTAACATGATTTTATAACAGCTATGTATCTTCAGAAGATAAAGACAAAAGAAAAACGATGCGGTAGGTTAAGAACATAATCAGAGTCAGTCGCTAAACAGCAGCTGTTAAATATAGAAAGTATGACAGCAAGACTTTTTTAAAAATTTGTCATTTGAATTAAAAGTAATATAAGTATATATGTATATAGGATTTACATATCACATTTTAGTTGTCTTAAAAAAAGAACATGACAAATATGACTGTTGTGAACAATCCTTGATAAGTAAGTGTCCTTTTTCAAAAAAAATCAACTGATTCCACACAAACGATACAAAACAAAACAATTTTCTAATAAACTTTTGCTATTAAAATGCCACAATTATTTTAATCATATAGAAAATTATAATTGACCTGCAGCTAGGTTTAGCCGTTATGTAGCTGTTGGACGCAGGTCTCTTATTGGTTAGGACAACACAATAAACATATTCTGTTTGATTCTTTTGGGACAATTTTTGCTTAAAATACACTAAAAATTACAATATTACACGCGAATAACCACATACTTTGTAAATCCACCAAATAATTTGTGTGCTTTAAATGTACATTAAGTATTAAATTGGTTTTAAGAACTATTAGCAGGGCTAAGCATATAAAAATAAATTTAACATCGATTTAATGCAGCATATTACATTTCTGGGATAGTTTTTAAGCTAAAATAGCTTTTAAAATAAGATAAAAAAATGTACATAATGTTAATAAATACTAAAAATATTGCCAAAAATTTTAAATTAAAATAAAATAAAAAAGTTTTCAAAAACGACCTTAATATTATTTATAATGTTTCCTACTATATGTTTGGTCTAGCGATAAACGTACGGGAGCCGATTTAAAAGAAAATACTGAAAGCAAAATACAAACTCCACACAAACTGAAATTTTTTTATATTTGAATTCAAGCCACCCTTTCACATTTAATTGACAACGCTGCTTAGCAGAAATAAAAACTGAACATTTTATTCGGTTTCAAATATATTTTAAACAGTAACTAAAATCGTCTAAAGTTTTAAGTTTTGTACTAATTAGAAAAATGGCAGTGCCACGACCATCAGAAATAAATATTGTTTGCCAACTACATAAACGGTTTTTAATATAATTTTATACATACATCGGGTTTACGTGAAAATGCAATTTAAACATACAAAAATTGCGCAGTGGGATGCGTTTTACTGTATTTCAATTAAAACTTTACTTTCAAAAAAGGCTACTACGAAAAGTTGGTAGCATTTAAATGTCAAGCACTCTATGCCTCTTTACAAAGTGAAATTAAATACTCAATAATTCTATTAAAAACTAATTAATATTAAATATATGTACATATTATTTTTCATAGCTAGACAAACAAATTTATCATACTTAAATATGACTCACATTTAAGAATGAATTGCTTCCAGAGTCGGTGCATAATCTCTTATATGTTAAAACTTTAACATCAAAATCGCATAAATTAAATAATGTAGTTTTTTTTTTTAAATAAACTTATCATCGTTACGGATCCTGCATGTGCGACGTCTCTAATAGCCGTTGCCATACTATAAAATTCTTTTTTTTTAGATTTTGCGGTTAGTGGCAACTAATTGCTTAAAGTAAAAAATCCAACAACTGTTTTTAATTAATTACAACTTAAATATTTAGAAAATCCCTCTGTTTAGTAAATCAACCACACATAACGTATATGACGGCAACACAACGTTACTTGCAACAGCAACATAATGAAAGAGTACATAAATTAAACTGTCTATGGGCATGAATTAAATAAAATACTTTATTTGAGAATTAAATGCAAAGTATATTAATATTGAAATCCTCAAAGCCAGAAAAATAAAAACGATAAAGAGAAACTAAAATAAAAAGTAAAAAATATATGTCTGAATGTACATATTTATACATATGTATACATATATATATATATATATATATATAAAACATGCAACGAATATTTAGTTAACGTTGTTCTCCAAGATATTATTGAAAAGTTTTCGAAAAAAGGTTTATATCTTTAGTTTAAAATATTAAGTTGGGACGACCTTCTGATACACTACATTCTTTTACTTATGCTAATAGAATATACATTCATATGTAGATGTATTAAATGTAAAAAATTCAAAAAAAGATTTTCCAATTAAATAGCAAAAGATTAATAAATGTAACTCATTAAAAATTCAAAGAAATTTATTCATATTTATAAGATTTGTTCATAGAAATTTCCGAACGTTAACGACACAATCGTCAAAAATATTATAAATTCGTTATCAGCCTTCATATTTTTCCTTTTATCAAACCGGTGATTAAAAAATCAGCTTAAGCAAGCATTATGTATATGAACGCTGCTACAACAGCATTAAGAAGCAAGAAGAAAACAAGATATGCTAAACTTGCGTAACGACTTGTCAACTTTGGACTGATGTTCTTAGTAACTACTTATTTCTTTTTTATGCACAAAATTTAACTGGTTCTATCCATAAGTATTACATTTTATTTTTGTTGTTGACGTTGCTGGTTTAAAGCGTTGTCTGTCATTTGTAACTAATAAAGTATGTTTGTTTATTTGTGAGCTTCTTGTCATTACTGTCATTCGCTTTTTGTCATATCGATGGCTTAATAAATATATTCATTTAATGAATTTACATTATAGATCACATAACAACGAATGTAAGTTTTCTGTAAGTACATATTTACAAAATATGTGCGTTAAAATACAATCTCATAGTCACTCAGTTACTCACTTGTCTTATTTTGTAAGAAATTGACTTTTCTGTATGAAGCGATAATTGAAATTGGATGTCGAAAATGACAATGTCGGCGACGTTTTTATTATATTAAAACTTTTAGGTTATAAGAAAACTCAGCCGTTTTTTCTTCTTTATTTTTGTTGTAGTTTTTGCGTTCTTATCTTTGTGCATGAATGCAAAATTATTTATTTACCCGTTAAACTGTCAGTAAAATATTTTTTAATGTTTGACATATACACTGTTTCCTTTCTTTACGGCGTTGTTGCAAAAAAAAAATTAAATTAAGTTCCCACAATAGCTGTTTGTCCCAATTCCTTTAAGAAGGAATAATATAGAAAGAATTTACAACTCAATTGTGTATAAATCATAGTCAAAATACCTTTGAGATTTTCGAAACAAGTACTCATTTTTCCTTCTTAAACTCGTTTAACTGATTATTAATATTAAAATTAATTTATAATATCTATGTACATAAAAAATTTAGTTATTTAGTTATCAAAACCCGCAAGGATCTAAATCTAAACTGGGCCCACTTCTCTATTTTATATACGCAAATAATATGCTCAATACACTAAAGGATTGCGACACATAAGCATTTTAATGGTGTGATGATAACGGTCTAGTAATCAACGCATCCAAAACTAAACAGATGCATATTAGACAACCACACGTGAAGCAAATTCATATAAAGTTAAAATATCACGATGTTAGTTGCATACATGACAAGACAAATGAAACCCAAGATAACAGCAACACAATAATTGAAGTGGTTTATACAAGGCGAATTGAATTAGGTGGCGTTGAGATTACAA
>NDXZ01018258.1:0-11726 GCA_003055125.1 Paykullia maculata
ACCTTGAAATCTGATTTATCATCCAAGACATGCATACGTTTAGCTGTAGCTAAGCAAAAGTATTTCATTTAACGAAATATAAGTCAAAATAGATTTTGCCAATAAGCAAACATACAATACGGAAACTACTAATGAAATATGAAAATTTGCTGGGAATAAAAATTGGGAAGAATGAATGAAGATATAAATTTCTATAAAAACAACCCAGCAACAACCTGGATTGCTTTGTAATGAGTAAAAATGATAAAAATACAGTAGTTGCACTACTTACCTTTTGGCATTTTAACGCATTACTCTAAGACGGCGATGCCATTGGTGGCAAGTACTTACCCCGCTGTCTTACAAATAGGGATTTTGTGAAGTCATTACTTTAATGTCATGCCCGTTAGATTATAAATCAGGAATTATATGAGTCAATACTTTTAAAATATTATATAGCTCATAATAAGTATAATATCCAATTGATTGTAAGCGCCTATAGAACTCATTATCAATAATGTAATATATAAGGCTCCTAAAAACGATACTGAGGTTTGTTACTTCTGTACGTTTCGTTTTACAGAAACACTTAGGAAAAACCTTTAGAGTCGATTTGAAAACCGTTATAAAACTCATAGATATCCGTCAAAAAAAATATTACTTATACTTATAGTATGTTAACCCAATTGAGAATCATAATAACTTATTTAAGTGGCTCCTAACAATTTTTTCAACCAAAGTGTATGCAGCTTTTATTTCTTTTTAGATATTTCATGAATAAGTTATTACGTTTCACAATATAAACCTGTTATTGAAAAACTACTTCTAAGTAATACAGACGGTATGTTTTACTCATTGAAAAGTATGTTGTTGAGTCATTACCCAGTTTAAGCTGGGAATATATAATTTAAATTTACTTTTCCTTTGTTATCTCTAGATGAACAAAAAAATTAAATTTCAAATTTAATTGAATTTGGTTTGTGGTTTTAAGTAATTTTTTAAAAATACATCTCTGAAATTAATGTGTAACTGCTTTCGAGATTTGAGTACGGAAACATCACCTGTAAATTACTACTATATACCCTAATACTCAATACTTTTACAGCTCTTATATATAAAAGAAAACAATAACAGCTTTTAGCGGGGTCTAATCACAGTTGCCCAAAAATTAAGTTTAAAATATATTAAAGACCTGCAAGAAATAAATAAAGAAACCCTTAAATAATATTTTAACATTTTTAAATTATTTTGGATTTAAATTTTAGTTTTATTTAAAACAAAACACTTCAGTCCCTTAAAATCACTGAGCTGTTTTAATAAATGATTTACGGATATTTTGCACGTCATTGTTTTAAGTATCTGAGAAGATATCGTAAAACTAATAATATTTTAGAACTTTTTGTGATTTGTTTTATCTACAAATTTAAAAAGGTTGTAGTCGTAATCAAACCTAAATTAATTATTAAACTTATAATTTATGTATTAAACAAACAGTTTTGGGAAGTACGACTGTAATTATTTCCGTGCTCATACGAAAGCACTTAAATGTGTTAAAGGGGGCGAATCGTTAAAATTGGGCGGATGGGATAATATTTTTCTTTTTATAATTTTTTTGTATTTCGCATACATGCAACATACATTTATATATATTTTTTTTGAACGAAATCAGTTTGCAGCAATATTTGACGTAGACAGACAGACAGTTGGTTAAATGCGTAACCATCCGCAAACTAATATAAACTTTTATATTAATAATTAAATAAATACACATTAAACAAAAGAATGTTGCTAAAGAAAAAAACTTTAAACATAGTTCATCATGATAATAATTTCGATTTTCCTCTATTTCCCGCTTAGTATTATCGTCATCCTATCATATTTAATGAGTAAAAACTAACAAAAATGGAATAGAATTATTCAGTCAATTTCATTAACCAGTTTCGTGTGTACTTTAAATGGAAAAATATAATAAAATTTATAAAATAAATAAAGGAAAAAAAACGAACATCAAAATTACGCCTCTTTTATTTTGCAACCTTAAGTAACTAAAAATAAGTATTTTTTCAAGTTTTGTTTTTAATTTATGACTTTGTGCTGATTAAGGATTTTAATTAAATGAAAATTTGCAAGTTTTTGCAATTATTCACGTTTTTTCTTCCACTATTAAATGAGCAATAGACAACACGGAAAAAAAAAACTGATGGCAACAGCAGTAGTTGCAAAAGCAGTGCCAGAATGTTGAATGATAATAAGCTCTTAAGTAGCAACAACTAAAGCAAACGTTTTTAGTTTTTTATTCGCATATCTATGCAATTGTATGCAACATTAAAATGTATGTGTAAGTGTGTGTGTGTGTGTGTGTGTAGAATGGTAAATGTGCGTGCGTCGATGCAGTTTGGCTGTAAATATTTTAAACAACGAGAAAATGCCAGAAAATGATGAAAAACTCAATTTTGTTTTGATGAAAAGTTAATTGAAGAATTTTCCGCTAAAAGCTTCACAATCATGGTGTTTTAATAGAAAAGTAGTAACATTTCTCTTTGTAACGGGTGTTTTTTTATAGAGGTATAGAACTTTGAAAAGGCATAAAACAAAGATGCATTTTTAAAAATTGACATGAAATTTACTTTATTCGAAAGATAATCTTCTGGCATTATAATTGAAATACGACTTCTGGCATATGACCGCCACGGCTGACTCGGACGTAATCTTATCTGGAGTTCAAATTTTTGATGACTTTTTCCGATATTTGTGGCCGTATATCGGCAATAACGCGGCTAATGTTGTCCTCCAAGTTTACTTTGCGGTATTCTTAAATATATTTTTTAATTATTTTTACAAATTAAAAAGGACCTAGAAAAAACTCAATTGCTGTAGACAAATTTCGTCCGCTGTATCTGCGTTTAAATTGAGACACTTTTACTCTAAGAAAAACATTTTAAAAGCCCGACTTCTCCCCTTGATGTTTTAAGTTTCCAAAAAATCTTTGATTCAAATTAATTGTCCGGTGGTAAAAATGTTACCCACAGACAGATGGATAGACATGTGGCAAAAGGTAAATTGATTTAGGAAGGCAAAGGAAACAGAAATATTTCTGGATGTTACAAACGGAATGACAAGTTACAAGAGTGCAAATCTCATCACAAAAATTAGTTGAGCGATTTTTATTTACGTGAAATATAGTTTTTTTTTCGATTTCAATGTTTTGCGTAACAATGATATTTTAGTTGAATGCCTTTAACGGAGGCTAGAACCGCGATACTGGAAATGCAATTTTGCGTCAATAGAAAACTTCTTTTTGTTGAATTTTGTGCTGCCAGTTTTGAAGGTTTAGTTCCAAATCCAGAAGAATAAAAAGTAAAGAGTACAATATAGATTTTTGGCTATATGTGCTGATAAAACTTGTCTATATTCTTTTCCTTATAAATTTTTTTTAATAAATAATTTACACTAATTTACTGTTGCAAATATTTTTATAAAAATGAAAAATAAAGCTTCTTGCGCATATAAAGAAGTTTCGTTAAAAAAACTATGCATAAAGCGAATCGTTATATTAAAAAACCCATACATACGTACATACATACAAATTTAAAAATGCTGTAATTCTGGAAAAATTTTTTAACCCACAGAAGCAGTTTTATGCATAAAATTTCATATTTACATAAATAAGTTTCCATAACTTTTTTTTTTATTTTTGTCCATGAACTACTTACGTTTTGCACCTTCAGCAAAATGCAATGTAATAAAATATATTTTAAATTAAGAACATGCGAAAGAACTGTTAACCAACCTGTATGATGATAGATTCCTTTTGTACCACAACGAATGATAATGTTAACCTTTAATACAACAAACAACTAAATAACGATAAATACGCATGTTAGCAAAAACAACATTAACACAAATTGGCAACAAGAAAATGCTTCTTAGGCAAACTGTGAAATACTTGTGAGTATGCACATGATGCACCTACATACAGAGTAACATTAGGCAGCTACAGAATTATGTGGGGAGATAGTATGTATTCACTAATAAAAATACATTTTATAAAAGTGGTAAACATTTTTAAAATATTGTGTAAAGAGTACATAATATTCGGCAGAGTTGAATATATCATTCATTCTTTTGTGTTAGTAAGACCGAAGTTAGTAAGTTTCGGTACTGGTATAGATAACATAATTTGTATCGGTTGACAACATTCTTCGAAAATTAAAAATTTAGTTTATATCTTTAAAAAAATAATACAACTCAGGGGAATGACAGTAGAGGCTTTGAATTTTTTAAACAACAATGAAATTATTAAAGAGATAAAATGATTTAAAGTTTAAGCGCATTTTTTTGCTGTTGCAATCTAATGCACATAATTTATGGAAAACTGAAAATTTTCTTTTCTCCATTGTTTATGTGTGCACGTCTCAGTTGGTCTCAATAATTAAACCAAATAATTGCTGAAAGCATAATGCGTGTGGGTCTGTCTCTCTTTCTGTCTGTTTGTCTAGAATGTGATCATGTGATGTCTGTCGAGTGATTTTAATACAAACACACTGGTATTTGTGCAAACAAAAAAATTTAAAAAAAACTGAAACATTTCAATAAAACGAAAACAACGTAAACAAGTTTAATAGTAGATACTTAAATACGTTAATAACTGGCGCTTCATATTACATGATTCTATATTTCTTAAACACGTTTATTCGTATTCAACACTGCTGGTAACGGTCGAATACAAATATGACGCACTTGGAGTGTATTGTAAACACGTAAGTGAACAGTAATGGTTTAAATAGAGGGTAGGGTACTCTAATAAAGAGAATTTTTTTTTATTAATCAAATTTCAAGAATGTAGCGACACAAAAGAAACTGCTTTTGTGATACCAAACTAGATTTCAGTTGACGGTTCAGTTCAGCTGATACAAATTTTTTTTGTTAAAATCGGTTTGAAATTTTTTAATTTGCATTAATTTTTTCTAATTGAAAACTGCAAAAAAAAAATTGCTTATCATATAGTTTAATATGTAAAAAAAATTACCCGCTTTAAAAATGCAGTTTTATTATAATTTTTTAAATCTTCCGTTGGGTAGCGTAATTTATTAAGGGCCACCCTGTAACCAAAAACTCTTATGTTGTATATAAAGTGCTTCATAGCAGACATTTAATAGTTAAAAATATTTTATTTTAATATATTTTATGAAAAAGAAGAACAACACTTAGTAAAGATGGTATGAAACTAAAATAAGCTGCAATAAATTATATCAAATAAAATAAAAACAATTTATTGGCTGTGAACACAATCTGACTTGCCTTTCTATTAACGAATTACACGCGATTTTAAATCATCTTAAAAGTTGATTTTATTTGGTTCATCAGTAACTTAAAAGCAGTTCTGACGAACCTGAGTGACAGCAGCTGAGTGATGCTTGCTGTAGTAAAAAACTTATTATTATTACATTTTTACAAACAACAAAATTAAAAAGATCTTAAAGCAGCACCATCGCTTGATTTTGTTGGAGTTGGTTTTTTGTTATTGTTCTTGAAAATGCTTTAAATGCGATGTTATGACATGGGCTTGTACGTAAAAAAGGTATCTAATTTATTTTTAAATAATAGTTTTTAATGCAGTCTTAGTTTATGATTGTGTAAACGGGAGAAGTTTAACGCATTCATGCGGGTTGTAAGGTCACAGAAGGCAGAAAATATATTTGTTGAATAAGTGAATATACGTAAAAGCCGGTAGAAGTTTCCAACATTAGGATTTTTAAATATTATTAGCATAACTGTTTAAATTTATATCGGGACACCTTAAGGTAAATTATTTTTAAGTGAGACAGATTTTCAAATTGCTAATAATAACAAGGGTTTTTTTAAATAAGTTTATTAAGGTATTATAAATGTTTTTTTTAAAGGTTATATTTATAGCAAAAGAAGACATTAAGCTTAACCAATATTTTTGGCGGTAAATATAAATAGAAAGACTAAATATAGCCTTAAAAGGGCTAAGCTGGTAACACTGCCTGTAGAAGTGTTACCAGCAAAGCTTTTAGATTTGTGATGTAATATTTATAAAACCTATAAAATACCAAATCAATTACAAAACAGGTTTGTTTGCTTTATTTATTGAAATTCGCAAAAAATGACACCAAAAACCCTGTAGTAGTTAAATAAAAGTTATCATTTTAGTTTACAAATAGTTAACTAATGACTGTAAATTTCGTCCTTAGTAGCTGAAAGTTACGAGTTCGTCTAGTTAGAACGTTAAGGCCTATTTCACTGGAAATCTGAATTGAGTCATTGATTTCATTGTGACGTTAAAGCGAAATTTTGTTGAACTTGTGATATATAAATGTTTAGACGAAAGGGGTTTCAAATATATTTTACATATACCAAATAAATAGTGCAATATAACGCAAGAGAAAAAAAAGGTGTTTTATTATCTTATTTTCAAAAAAAAATTTTTTTTTGAGCGTCAAAAAATTGTGAAAAACTACAATTTTTGGGGTACAAAGTGGTCTTTATGAGCTATTTCGGGTGCCTAGAACTCGTTCGGATTTTATTAGTATGTTCACAAAAGTTGTTAAGCCTTACCATGGCTATAATTTTGCTAAACATTATTGTTGAGCAATTTAGATAAACTGAAATTTATGCTAAAAAAAGTGAAAAAAAATAAATTTTTCCTCTAATTTTTGAAAAAAATTGCAGGAAAAAAATTTTTTTTAAATAAAATAAAAACTTAGCTATTTTATTAAACTCTTAGCTACATTATTACCAAATATAGTTAAGCCGTATCAATAACTCATAACTAGCTTATAGACAAAAACTGATGACACCTTTTTTTGAGGGGCCCACTTATTTTCAGAATTTTTTGAGGCCTAATTATTTAGGCAAAACTGAGTAATCGAACCTATAATGTCACGTTCTTAAGTTTTAAAAAAAGTTTTCATTTGTTGCATAGTGTCATTGCTTTGTATTTGGTAAGTACATCTGTAAGCGTAGGTCATATAATTTTGGACAATTCAAATAAAAATACAATCATATTAAGTAAAATAGTAACTAGTTTATGTATATCTCTAATACTATTTTCCAACTTAAGTTGAAAGCAAAATTTTAACTGAATAATAATATTATACAAGAAAGAATTTTAAGTGATAATACAAAAGTATCAGGAAGTAAGTTTATTCATTAGATATTGACTTTTAATCCTAAAAACTAGCAATAATTTATGTTGTTTTCAATAACAGCATAAAATTTCAACTTAAATAATAATTATGTTTCCGTAATTGTTATGTTTTTAAAATAGATTTAATTATTATTTCTTTTCACTTAATTTAATTAAATAATAAATATAAATTCTCCTCCCCACAATTAGGTTTAATTGCGTTTTTTTTCTTCTGTCATAGACAATTCAATTCATTTGCAAAATGAAAAAAAAAAGTTTAGTTTTTCCAACAGTTACAAATTGCAATTACAATTGTTTATGAACAAAAACAAAAGGCGCAAAACATAATTAATTTATTCTTTAAAATATTAAACCAACTCAATGAAACTTAATTATGTTTTTATTTTTCTATAACAATTAATCACATTCACTTTAGAGTGGGAATTGCAAAATAGAATGAATCTAACTAAATAAGTAGTGCTTTGTTAACAACATGTTTCACACAATCTTTTAGAGGAAAATATAATTTAATTTTAATTTTTTTTTTATTCTGTTATTTGCCACTCAAAGGCAAAAGTGGAAATAAAAAATACCACCACAAATAGCAAAATATTGTTAGTATTTGTTTGTTTGTTTCTTAAACAATTAAAAAGCTTTAGTAAACAATAAAAGCCTTTTTGCGATGTTGTTTTTTCTTAATATTTTTTTTCATAAATTATTTTATTCTTAATTGCTGGAATGTATGTGTCTGTTTGCAACTGTTTATGTTGCTGTAGCCGTTAAAAATGCTGGTCTTTGCACTGGTTGCAATTAATGTCTTTGTTTTGTTTAAACAAAATTACCCTGTAATTGATGGAAATATTAAACGCAAATAAAAAAGAAATTATTAAGTTATTTTTTCGGTTCATGTTATTCATTTTATTTGCTTTTGGAATTTTTTAATTTCTTTTCTATTCACTTCGTTTTACTTTAGTTTGGACTTTGGCAAAATGGATTCTAGTTAAACATGAGAATTCCTTACACCTTTTCTCAAATGGTTTCATACCATTTTAATTGCGGTACAATTGATGGTTGTGTTGGGGCCCAAGAGATTTCCGAAGTCAAATGACCGCATTAAGAAGGTTTAAAACAAGTTTGAAAATAACGTTGTATGCAAAAACGTTTTGTAACTAAAACCTACTCTTTACCTTTTTTTTTGGCCTTTATTTTTACAAAAAAAATAGTAAAATTAACTTTAATAAACACTAAATAACACGCCTTTAGAAATTTGTAAGTGTTCTTTGTTTACTTGCAATAATATTAAGGGTGATTTTCACAAATTATCGATAAAAAGAGTTGGACTGTTATCGCACAGATAAAGAATTTTTGGTTACAATATATACGTATACTTACCTGAAGCTAAAAGTCACCTTAATAATGTTAGGATTGTCCGACCTTTAACTTTATATGTAAGATTTGCTGAACTCATTACTAAACAAAAGCGCTTTTGACTTTTGGATTTGGGTTTAACTTTTTCAACTATTTAAACCTGCCACTTTGTATGTAAAATGTTGTTGTCTGTGGTAAATAGGATCCAAAATTAACATACTTTTAAATTTATATTAAATAGAACTTGTAAAAATGAAAAAAGTTAAATGTCACTTTATTGCTCACTTTAGATAAAGTTACCCTTAGTTATCACACACTTTATGGGTAAGTCATAATAACGGGCCTTAGTATTTAAACATATACCTATTGCATGTCCTGTTTAAACCAATTGATTCACCCCTTCCCAATTTTACAAATTTAATAACTGTTTTAGAAATTACTTTCGCCCTTAACCATCAAACTGTTCAACATTAAGCGCCTCGTTTTGTATTTTTTTCTTTTAATTTCAACTACTATATAATTGCGATCAAATATTTTTTAATGAGCATTTAACTGCGAATAGCAGTATTACTCGTATTTAAGTGCTTTCAGTAAATAATTTATCGTGTGTAGCATGTGCTATTTTGTATACATACGAACTTTTTGGCGGTGCCAGCGCGTGTATAAGTTTATTAGAGTTAAATTATTTTATTTCTATTTAGAAAAATAAAAAAAAGCAATAAGTTTTATGCGCTTTTTAAGCGGCAAACAAATAAGTGAATGGCACACAGCAATTGAATTGAAATGTTAGATTTGTAGACATGTAAAATTATAGTCTCAACAAAGTGCCTCATAAATATTATGACCAACAACATTTATACCAGTGATATTAAAAACAAAAGCAACAAAATAAACGAATTCATATTTATTTCGACCGTCTAATGCACTTCTGTGCATTCGTTTTATTTAAATTCCAGTTAAAAAAAAATTTCTTGCGTTCAGATAATTACTCTAGTAAAATGTAGTTTTATTTCAAGAGGAAGCAGGCAGTTGCGACTACACTGAAAGCAATTTGTATGGGACCATAAATACAGGGGCGTGTCCATGATTTTACTAGCGCATGCAAATGGCTGTAAGTTTATTTTGTCAAATTTATAAGCGGAAAGAAGTAAAGTTAAAAATAACGTTAAAATAAAAGTTATACATCAATATTGATTTATATTTCATTACGATTCTTATTAAAAACTTAATTTAAAGTAAAATTTATTATATAATTTTTTTTATGCTAAAATGTCTTATTTTCAGAAATAATTTATTGAAAATACAGTACTGTACAACTGAATAGCAGTGAATTAATTTTTTTAATTTTTAAAAAATGTTTCTTAGTTGTTTAAATAAATATTTAAGAAAGAATAAGCCTAACGGTTACCTAGTTTAGGTCCCCCCCTTCACCAATTACAAAACAACAAAATAGGAACTTAAAGTTTGGGTAAATTTTGTTTAGTTCAGTTTAATAGTTTTCACGTGAGAGTAGACATATAAATAATTAAGCCACAAGCACTTTGTTAGTTCTAAGATGAATGTTTCGTAAAAGAGAGCGCAAATAATGTTTTTTTTTTTAAATTGGGCAAGGAATCATACTTAAAGAAAAATGCTGAGTGAAGAAGGAGTGCAACAACTTTATATCGTATTTAAATTCTCTCCTTTGAACTCAACTTTAGTTAAACTATTTTTGTTGTTGTATTTTTTAGAAATGAATTCGTCCCTTAATCAGTTCTAGTTTAAAAGTAGAAAATGCTGTTTCCGTAGTGAATTGTGTGGCGATCACACTATGAAAAACTTTTGTTAAAACTAATAGTAAACGATCTTTGGTCGAATTTATCTCTTGAAACTAATATACATAATATATATTCTTAAGCGAGAGGTAATATTTAAACTTTATTTTCTAAGTAAAACATTAAACTTTGAGCCTAAATTTTAAAGATGAGTTTTTTTTTCAACTGAAATAAAAGTTATAGACACAAACTTAAGCCCGTGTAAATACAGGATTATGTTATTCAATCTTTTACCACTAGTGGTGGTTAAGGGTATACATTTTAGTTCAGGCGATTTCCGTTCTTTTTTTATATACATGTCAAAGCAACAATTTTATAAAAATTATAAAAAATCTTATAATTTTATAAGAAACTCCTCTGACATTAGTAGGCATTAAAAGTCAATAATGAATTTTACAATAATTTCATTCAATAAAAACCAATTCAATAAGTCATTCGTTGCAATTACACTTTTGCATGTTATTGTTTTCTAAAATTTATTTCCATATTAAAAAAAAAAAATAAATTAAATATAAGTTTTTGTTATAAATTTAATTTGATGTACTTTTTGTTGTATAAAAGCAACAACAACAAAATTTATTCAAATGTGCAACAGCTCATAAAACAGCAGTTAATTACAATTTTATGCAAATTTATTATTATAAAAAAATGATTTGTTTTTTAGTATTATTTTTTTTGCAAATTTTTAAACATATTTTGTATTTAGAAAAATAAAAGGAAAAGAAAAAGCGGCTACATTGAAATAATTAAACATGTTTCGACTCGTGTTAAGACAATTTTATTTACAATAAATATTTAGTTTTTTATTTTTCTGCTGTTTTGATTCTTATTATAAGAAATTGCTTTCTGACAGGAGTTCTTAACATTGACATTAAATTTTTTATTAAAAAAATTATCGTTTAAAAAAATCTATTTAAAAAAATACATTTTGTAACAAAGCAAAACATTTTTAAAACACTACTCACGTTAATGGCAGCGCCCAGTTTTTTAAAAAATATATTTAACTGAAAGTTATTTCATAATATTATTCTATTTAAAATCGGTTTCAATTTGTTTCAAAATTTATAATAAATGAAATAGAATTTTTCAAATGTTTTTTACGAACTTGAATTTGTCTTAAGACAATTATTCCTGGTTTTATTCTGGCTCAAGTTCATTTTAAATTTCTTAGAAGTTTAATTTTTTATTGTGATGAATGAATAATAATTTTTTGAAAAGTGAGTTTTTGCCGACACTAGCCGAGTGGAATGCATTTTCGAAACCAGCTACGGTTTTCATCATAAATAAAATATATATTTTTTAGTCAAAGAAATATTAAGCAACCCTGAAAATCTAAATGTTTAAATATATTTGTATAAGATTAAAGACAAGTGATTGTGTACGTAAGAGGGTCAATAAAGCACAGTTCCATA
>NDXZ01018271.1:0-12577 GCA_003055125.1 Paykullia maculata
ATAGAAAACTTAAAAAAAAATGTTTATTCTACTCACAAAAAAAAACCTTATTTTCCCATTCGCACGCTACAACGCATGGACCTGACATTTCATACCTAATTTCAATCTTTCCAAAATGGTAAACAAAAATTTTTTTGCTTGGTAGACTGTTTCTGGGATTTGCCCACATGTTTAATAATTTTTATATGACTTTATTAAAAATAAATTATTTTTTTTATAGTTTTTACATTTATTTTTATAAATTATTAATGTTTACTGTTTATAATAAATTAATTATTACATGTACAAAACACATTACGATTTTTTGAATTTTAAATAAATATTTTAAATAAAATCAAAGTCTGGATTTCGAATTTAAAATTACACAATTCCTTATTAGTTTTTTAATAAAATAGTCAAGCGAATTCTCTTAAAAATTGAATTAAATCTTAGTAATAATTTGCAAAAAATTATCTTTACTGTATCTAAATAATAGCATTTGGTATTAGTCATTTGGTAAACTCTTAAAATTAGAAAAAAATTAAAAAAAAAAAACAAATTCAAAATAAAAATAAATAGGGATATTTGAATAGAAGCCAAAACTGTGACGACACCATAAACAACCGGCATGATCAGTTTGGTTGTACTCATTAAAACAAACGGATAAGCTAATAAATGACTAAAAATAACAACAAACACAGAATCACCAAGAAAAAGATACATCTAATACTATAATGACAAAAAAGGGGATAAAATAACCTTCAATTATAAAATTAGGCAAAAATAAAACCTAAAAAAAGAGTTGGGAAATATTTTTAGTATAAATCACAATTTAGAATAAAACACTGAGATCAAATGAATTAAATTAAACTGTCTATATGTATATAAAGGCTTCATCACCTAACCGTAAATGTAATGTAAGTTTAACGTGCCATACTTTTATTAACGTAACATACAAAAACATATCGAGTGTTTTTAAAATAGTTTACAATTTAGAGGAATTTTATGAAATTTGTCATTGAATTTTATATCAATAGTTTAATAAGATTATAATTTGCATTTGTATTTAGCGGTTGATTGCATACTGTTAAAAAAAAAATTTAGTTAAAAAAAAAAAACTTTACCTTTACGCGCGGTTTGTCGTCTCACAGTTTGAAAAGGTTGCCGTATCCCTTTAATTGCGGCAGATAACTATACACAATATCATACATATTATACCTAATAATTTATTAATTATAAGTTTATTTTAATTAAAATTAATTAAACTACAACAATTTAAACTATTAATTTAACCTTTATTTGAATTAACGAGCAGAATACGAATTTGCACAAACACACTAGATGCAAAAAAGGAATCAGCTCCTTACGTTTACGTCTACAGCAACGTTAAGTAAGTGAAAAAGCTTTCGTATCTGTTAATTTTTGATTGATTATTTTCATTACCATACAAGGTACATACATACTTATGTATGTGTGCATGTACGTTTTACGAGCAATCAAGTCAAATATATTTAAATTAATTTTAACACGTGAATAAAATACTTGTACACATTTCACAGTTTATACAGATTTTTGCAATTTAAATAGAAATGAAAATTTTTCAAATTGTTTAAAATTTTTTTGTTGAGATTTGTGTGCTAGTTTTGGATTGCATCTTTCACAATCACAAAAAAAAAAAATATATATAACGAACTATTTTTTTCCTGTTAAAGACTTCTAAATTTAAGTAAGTATGTAGTCAATTGAAAAAATAAACAATTATATGGAAAAATTCCTAATTGATTTATATTTTTTTTTTTTATATTATTAGTCATTTAAATAAGTTGATCGCAAACACATGTCCGGTTAATTTCATACGAAATAATTGACTTAAGAATATATAGTATGTTTGTGCATACATATGTATGTACATGTGCTCGACATTATGATTACAGTTAAATCAAAGTACAAAAGATAAGACCAAATTGTTCATGTTTAAATAATTTTTGTTTAATCATGCATTTGAGTTAGTAGTGATAATGGAATGTTTTTTTTTTAATTATTAGGGAATTTACTAGAAATAGATTTTTCTATTACCAACAAACAGTGTCTTACTTTTGTCATATTGTATTTCTTTAAACTGAAAATAATAAATGTTCATTAAATATAAAAACTTGTACTTAATCGAAATAGTAATTTCAGGAATTAAAATCTTTTTTAAATTCTTTGATTTTGTAAAAAAACCACGTGCAGAAAGAAACCAAATCAGTTTTTCGTATGCACTGCCTTATTTTTATAAAATCAAATAAATTATTTGTATTTTAAGATTTAAAGTAGTGTTTGTAAGAAGTTATTGTATATACAATATTTTTATTTATATATCTATTATCATCCAATTTGGATAAATAATTTTCCATTTTAAAGACATTTATTAAGATATATTTAATATTTAATTTGGATATAAACGCAAAAAGCAATTTAAATAAGTTTTGATCGGCGATGCATACAAATATTCATCTATTGCGGGGACAAGAAAGTGAAATGTATCATATTTCATTAAAGCTACACAAAAAGATACATTTTTGCTTACAAAGTGATTTTTTTTTTAGATTCGTATACTTTATCGTGATTCTGGTAAGCAGTGATGCCAATTTAGTTTTTTTCGCAACAGTAAAAGCGCAATAAAGTTTTTGTTTTGAATTTAAAATAAATTGAAAATAATAAAAGAGTAAAAGAAAAGGTAATAGACAAGAAACATCATCACATGTATTTACGCTCTTTACGATTAAAGAACTAAAAACACTTTTCTATTTAGGCATCAAATACAGCTGCATAAGTGTATGAAAAATAAATGAGAACTACAAAACGGGTTTTGCCGATTCGAGGCAAATTATTGTTGTTTTCGTCTTCCAATTTTAAACTTAAATTCGTTATGAGTTATTAAATAATATTTAATTTGAACCTTATTTAACTATTGTTGGGTACATAAAAAGCAAATGGTGTTTTAAAAACGATAGGCCAAAGAATTTAACGATCTTTATGTCACGGAAAATTTATTCACGTCCTAGGTAAGGCCAGTACTAGAATACGGATCAGTAATTTGGGATTCCAAATATGATGTACATATGAATAAACTTGAATCTGTTTAAAAATAATTTCTGATATTTTGTCTCCGTTATCTATGTTGGAACCCAAACATTAACCTACCGCCATATAAAAGCCGCTTATCACTCATAGGACTTCCTACATTAAAAAGTCGAAGAACTCTTTTTAATATCGCTTTTGTCCATAATTTTATTCAAGGCAAAACAGATTACATGTGTCTTTGAAGTAAAGTATGCATAAACGTTTCTAACAGACAGTTAAGATTTTATGTACCTTAATATTTAAAATTTCATAGATCGAACTACGTAAGACTTTGTGCAGATTTAAATAAATTGTATGATCAGATAGACTTCTTTGCTAGTGTCGATGAATCTAAAAGAAAACTGATAAAGTATTTTAACTCAAATTCGGTTACTTGAAACTGTTTGTAGTATTTTGTTTATGTAATTGTATTATTGTCATTTTAAATAATGCTTAGCTGTAATTAATATGTAGCTAATTTAAATAAATAAAAAAATACCCATTAGCAAAATTATGCTTTTTTCAAAAAATTAATTTGGAACATTATTAAATTTTTGATACTACATTAATAACTTTGTGTTGTTCCTTTTTATACAAATAAGTTATTTTTATAAGATTATTGTAATTAAAGACCAGTACAACGGAAAATATTACATATATTATTAAAATATTACAAATTTAAAATAGAGTAAATATTCTACAATATCATCAAATAGCAGCCGGCAAATATTTTTTTGAATACAATCCGTATAATTTAATTGTGTTTCTTATCTATTGCGCTGTATTAGATCTTTAAAAGATCAAATCTTAAACTAACAGTGATTTTAGAAAAAAAAAGGATAGGAAGGATGTCATAGGTAAAAATGCAATTAAAAGTTACAGTCAATTTAAATTTAAATATCTTGAAAAACTTTTATTTATTTGTATATGAAAAAGCGTTTATACTGCTGTACTTGTATATTATGAATCTTATAGACTACATTTTGGATGTATTGGTCAAAACAGATTTTAGGATATGTTATTGTTAAAGTACAGTCTGGCAGCTTTATCAAAAATGCCTTTTGTTAAAAATTTGCAAATGTTTCATATTTTCTGCACACATTTACTTTGCAGGATTAAAATAGCTTTTCGTACATTCATACAGCATTCTTTAATGTGCTCTTGCCTACAATCATATATACATTGAAAATGAAATTATGAATGAAAAAAGCTTTGTGCTTTTCTAAATTATATGTAAGATTTATTGAAAAACCTTGAATTGAAAAGTATGTATGTGTTTTGTGTGTGTATCTCTTAAATATAGAGACATGTAAATTATAAAAAGAAAAGATAGGTATTAATCAAAGAATGATAATTATTATTTTTGAAATTAAAAAGGACATGAAATTACGTAAGTTTTTTTTGTAAGAGCAAAATAAAATTTCTAAATGCTACAAAGAAATCACATATTACAATGTTAATTTCATTAGTGGTTTTGTTATAAAAATAATTTTTAAAAATACATTTTATTTAATATTATTTTAGTTATCACGTCAAAGGTCAAAAAATATAAAGAAGCTAAGAAATGTGTTATAGAAATGATGAAAAATAGAAACAATTAAAGAATATTTTTTTTTAATTTATTAAATGCATAAATGTATTTAAATTAATTGTACCCAATAAACAAACATTTTTTATATAGAAAAAAATTGTTTTTAAGAATATGGGAACTCACTCTTTGATGCAAACTACTAGTGCAAGCCGTGCCAGCCGTGCAAGTCGTGCATATCGTGCAAAAAAGCTTATATTTGCAAGACCACAACAACAAAATACATAAAAACGCAATTTGCTTCACTAAAATAAATTCGCACAACTAAATATCAGAGCAAATTTATCCTGCAAAAATTGTGTTTAAACAAACATTCACGCTTTAAAGCAAGAATTTATACCAATATGCTACAAAGAGTAAATTTCGCTAATTATATTTATCTTCCTCAAGCAAAAAGCCTTTTGCAATAATTTTTTTAGCTTCGGCACTATTTTAAACAAACAACGTTGTCATCTTATTGCAGCTTATCAAGAATTCGTAATTAGAAACCTAATAAAAATTTTATAAATTTATTTCTCGAATTTTTTCCTTTGAAAAAAAGATATGAGAGAAACACTACTGGTTATTTATAGCTTTAAAGCAATGTTTATTGGGGAAATTTATATTTAAACAAATTTTCTAAGTATGTATTTGTTTTATGGAAGAGACAAATAATTAACATAAAGAGAATAAAAAGTAATATTTATCATGCCATTATTGTCACGTTATTATGTTGTGTAGTTTTGCCATATAATCACCTAAAAAAATATAAATGAATTGATGTTTTTAATTTTTTAAAATTTTTTTTAAAGTTCATTTATGTGTCTATTTGTAGTTTTCTCAGTTTTAATTTTTTGTTTATATGGATAACTACATCCCACACTTTCATAGAAATGCACACGTACGTACATAATGTTTGTATACATATGAATGTATGTATGTATATCTGTTTGTTTGTATTATATAAATGAAATGTAATAAATTTTGATTTGTTTGTTTTCATTAAAAAAAAATATGGGAAAAATAAAACAAACAGAAAAACATACTTACATACATACATACATATGTCCATATATTCTTTATTCTACAGAAAAATTCCAAGCAAATTTGAATTTAGCATACAATTGTTATAAATAAAATTGCTACTTTGTCATTTTCGATTATGGTGCAAATTTTTTGTCGAAAACAAAAAAAAAAAAAAGAAATATAAAATCCCATATACATAAGTATTTATGTATTTGTTTATGGTGCTTAAAATCAAATGGCGTAGAGTTAATCTGTAAAAAATCTTTTAAAATTTTAAAAATTTTAATAACAGCTATATATTAGTGTTACCAGAAGTAACAAAAAAGCTAAATTATTCAAACTTAAAAAGAGCAAAATTAATTAGAAACCAGAAAAGCCTAAAACGAGTTACAAATTGTGTAACTAGTTCTTCCAAAAATGTGTATTTTAGTTAAAAACATTGCGAATATTTGAATATTTAAAAAAAGTAAAATCCAAAGGTTTTTGTTTTATAAACAAAACTTAAGATTTCATTAACATATTCATTCTAAAGCCTATAGTACACGAATAGTAAAAGGCAACATTTGCATGTGTCTCTGGCGTCACGAAAACGTTTAGCATTTTAGTAAAATTTTTAAAATGAGTTGTAGGGGCTACATGCGGTAAAACTTTGATTGTACACGAAATGTAATTGGGTGTTTTTAAAGCTAAAAAGTGGAAGTACAAGCCATGTAGCAAATGTCGCTTCATTATGACGACAAAATTACGTCAGAGTCACATGCGCATGTTGCTTTTTTACATTTCGTGAACTATAGGTTTAATTGTTATAAAGTTATGTACTATGTACATAATATAAACTGTTGTTGAGACAGACACCTTGTAGATTTGTCGTCTACATACCTACGTACATTTATCCTTAATATTGTAAATTCAATTTTTCATGCAAATCGATTAACCCCCTGCCAACAGACAAAATTAATTTAATTTGACTACTGGCTTTTATAAATATGTACCTATCGCACATCATGTATGAAAAAAAAATTATCGCAAACTGTTACTACCTTAATTACGTGTGTGACGTTTATGTTTCATCAAATAATTTTATTCCATTTTTTCTCGACAAAAAAAAACACACTAAATTAAATAATTTTATCAACCCCATATGGGCGGCTGACTTGTGTAAAGCGTGTAGTTGACAGTTTTTTTTTTCAGTCTCTTTTTTTTATATCGAACTCGTGCTCGTTTTGCTGTCTCTTAGTCATTATTGACATGACGGTGTTATTTACTTATTTAATAGAAATAAAAAAAAAAAAATAATCAAAAGATTTCAATTAATTTATTTCACTGTTTGGAAGTATTATTATATTACGCTAAGAGGTAGGTTAATTACAAGCAATGTTTATCTTTTTTTAAGTTTATAATTAAGCTAAATTTTGTTTTATTATTTACAGACATCTATTAAATGCTATTACTTTTTGGAAAATTATTTAGTCTTAACAATTTGTGGGGGCTTTTTTTTATTAAGTATAAACATAAAAATAAACAAGTGTTTAAAAAATTTATATATTAATGTACAAGTGCGTACATAAATACATATGTAGTATGTATGTATTTTGACACATATGTTTAAAAATGTTAAGAAACAGAAAATTTATTAAACAAAGAAACACATGTTTAAAAATTGTCATAAAAATTCTATATATACATAGATACATACATACTTATTTCGTTTGGAATATTAAAACAACTATGTAGAGGCTGCATAAAAAGTAGCCAACAATTTGGGATAATTTTAATTTCTCAATTTAAATATTGTAAATATATTTTACAATAACATGAAGGCAATTATAATGGCCTTGGCAATATTTAGTGGGCTTATTATATACTGATATATTTAGATTGAACTTTTCACTATTTTATTATCTTAAAAATTTATATGTTAAACAAAAAATTGTACTCTTTCTCTCTATCGTAATAATATTGTTATTAAGAAAGACCTTGTACCTGCGTGCTTACATATTGATGTCCTTTTTCTTTTCTTACAAACTATCCTTTATAGGGAGTCCCCAAAATCATGTAAGACAATATTTTGCCACAATTTCTCTCATGTTTATCTCTTTACAAAAATCACATTATCATCTACTGTTATCGACATTATGTAAATGACCTAAGACTTACTGCCTGGCCTACAAAATGCAAAAGATATTTTTTTTCGAATAAATATATTTTAAGCAAAAACAAAAACTTTAAATTTATTTTTGTTTGAAGTATATTTATTTGAAAGAAAATATCGTTCGCCATAAAAATATACATATATGCCGCCTTTCTCTTTTTCCTCAATGAACACGAACAAAATCTCTGTTTTTTATGTATTACATTGCGAAATTGGTAGTCAATTTAGCTCAAATTGATGTTTACTTACATGTTTTTACATACAGCTTGACCGCCAATGTTTATATTTCTATATAATTATGGACAAAAAAATCTTTTATCATATAGTGCAAGCACAAAACAATATATTTTTTATATATGTTGTTCACACATTTTCGTTATTTTTCCCTAATCTTAAAATGATCAATCTTTAGGTGATCCTTTAGGTGAAGAAATATTTAATTGTGTTAATTCCCATGTTTTCATTTAAAAAAAAGTGATCTAAAATGAAAGCAAAAAAGGTAATAATAATAATAATAATATTAGAATTCTAAAAATGTATGCACCATAAAGGGATGCAGACATCAATTAATAGACAGCATTATCTTAAAAAAACACTTTTAAGGTTGTTTGGTGAAGATTTTAAAAGTTAACCTCTTATGATAAAAACAAATTTTATAAACTTAATAAAAGTAAAATTGCTTAAGCCGGGTGTAAAGAGATCGTCGATTTGTAGAAGAAAGCAATCTGTATAATTAAACCTTTAGCATAATATAAATATGCTTTATGTTTATTAAATTTTTTAAACAATAAAAATTGTTTTTGCTATATTTTCCTGCTTCTGTTTTGACTTTGTTTAGTACTATTTTTTTAAATTTCTCTTTTATATCCATCATATAACAAGTTTCAAGAATACAAATTTAATGTTTTCTGCCTAATTTCATTTTTGGCATATTAATTTTCAAAAGAAGTGTTTGAATAATTATTCTACGAAACTATGAACAATGTGGTACTTAAGTTTTAATGTTCTTATTGTAACGTTTAGACCTAGGCGATGATAAATGAATCAGTTAATTATTTTATTTGGCCCTAAAAATTACAAAATGTATAAAATGCTAAAGTGTTGCACACCACTGTTGTCAAAAACTGTCATAAGCTATTACATTTTGTATGTGTTTTTTTTTCTTAACTGACAAGACGTAGTTTGTTGAGATAAACATAGAAAAGTTGACAATAAAATTTTTGCCTAAACTAACGAAGAAAAATTATATTGAATATACAAAAGTAAAACAAAATTTGCCAATAAAAAATAATAATAAAACAACAATATTGGAAAACAGTATTGCCATGTACGTTTATCGGAAAATCATAATTTGTTAAAAGACATTCATTGCTTGCTACATAAAACGTTATTTTCTTATGCATTATAGATTATTGTCGTGGGTTTCCCATTAAAGTATGCAATTGTTTGTTATATTTTTTGCAAGTGTATGTGTTCGATATTTCCTCAGAGTATTTAAGAAATTGATAATTTTTTTTAATTATATTTTTTAAATTTTCTTCTTCGCTAAACCAAATTTTAAATTTTTTTTTTTAATTTTTAAAAAAATATAAATAACGTTTTTACTGCTTGCTCAATAACAAAATTGGTTTTATCTAAATTATCCGTTGTAGGTTAACAGACTAGTGTCTTTAGGGAAAATCGAACCGAAAATCCATTAAAAGGGACAGACTTTTAGGTAAATTTTAACAATTTACTCTCAAATAGAATGTAATAAATTGTATATTTACGTCAACATTTTTTAAATAATTAATTCTCATATTTTTAAATTTAGCCAAATTCTATTTTTAGTTGTTTATTTTCACAGACAATATTTGATAATTTCCATTTTTATAAAAAAAAATTAATGAATTAATGAAATTTGATATAATCATCGTTTTGCTAATGCTCTTGAAAACAATAAACAATATTAATTATTATCGAATTTTTATTTATTGTGTTTTTTTTTATAATAAAACCATTAAACAGAGAAGTAAAACTATTTTTATTGATTACATCATTAAGATAAAAATAAAAAAAATTTTCGAATAAATTAAAAAATTACTTACTTTATACCCAATTTGATTTGTTCCAGTGTACGCATAGTGCTCATATTGACCAAAAAATTGTTAGGTAAAATATAAACTTTGTTTTATAAGGAAATTAAGGTATTTTAAAATACTTTATAACAAAAATATATATAATTTTATTTTGATTTAAGACTGTTTTTTTTAAATAAATCTTTTCTTTGTACACACAAATAAACACACACACACACACAAACTAAAATTTCAGTTACTTTTCTTAAATACTTAGCACTTGTGCCATTCATATACATATAATTGGAAAAAGCTTTATTTCTGTATTACGTTAAAGTCTAGAAGGACTTTTCAAAGCTTTCTTACATCCCTGCACATACACTTATGTAAACATATACACTATTTTGTTTCAAATAAAAAAAAATACTTTCAATTTCTTATATTATTTATTAGCTTGTTATCACATAAAAGCTTTTATCTGTTTATTTTTAACAATTTTAAGATTAAATCTTGCTCATAATAAATCTTTAAAAAAATTATTCACAATTAAATAATTTAGTTTTTTATTTAATATTGTGCTAAAGCACTATTTGGTTCTTTTTAGCAAAAATAATAATAATTTTTTTTGTTTGTAATGTGTGTTAAGCGAAGGCAACTCGTCAACTGTTGTCTGGTTTTGCTATCATTAAACTAATGCTCACTGATTTACTTTATGCTGCTGTCTTGTTTTTTTTTCCGTGTAAATTCTTTTTGTTTGCGTGTGTGACGGTGTGTGGCGGTGTATGTGTGTGTGTGTATCTGTTGTCTGCAATTTCGTTTCGTTTATTGGCTGTGAGTTCTGTTCGTGCAAAAATACATACACAAACCTGTAGTGTGAAAAAGTGCTATACATAGGAAACAGTGCTGCCATATTTATTTTGAAAAACATCTTTTAAACTTATTTAAATCATATGAAACGTAGTTTTAAACAACAGGCGATAACAGGCCCAGCTCTGCTTTAAGGAAGTTGAGGGTGGAGATGTAGTCTTATATAAAACATACACATATAACAGTTAACAAAAAAAAATAAATTTATGTGGGGAGGGGTTCGAACTGGCCTCTCCAGATCTGCCTAGATTTTAAATATATAAATAAATAGATAAAATTACATCTAAACATATCCGCGCAAAGTTACAAAGATTAGTTGTTCGTGGTAGGGTAAAAAGTTCAGAGTGTCTGGCAGGAATCGATCCTGCAGCCGTAAAACTGTCAAATACCACAATTATTTTTCTAACACTTAACAGAAAAGCAAAAAAAAATTATATTTGTTTTTCATTTCATAATAATTTATTTTTACACTGCCAATAAACAGCTTAAACAAAACTTTCATCCAGAAAGTACATAAAGAATAGAAATAAATTATCTTATTAACAAAGTTTGCAACTCTTTAAAATTTCTAAGGGCCAAATTGTTTTAGTAATTTTGGATAGACCTCATGTACATTTTTTTTACTTAAGTTTATTTAAATTTAATTTCTTATTGCCAGATAAAACATTACTCAACATCTAGAGTTTTAAATTTTTATTTATATATTTTTTTTGTTTTTTTTAAAACTTATAAAAATAAAAGAAAGGAATTAATATTTTAAATCCATAACCTTTTATTTTTAGCATTTTAATTTTGCAAGAAATATTGAACCAAAAAAATAAAACAAATATTTTAAACTATAAATATGGTAACACTTTTTGTGTCTATATGTTTTTGGCACTTAAATGATTTTTTATTTGATACACATTTTATTTCTTCTCGGTCGGTTTGTCTTTGCTTTTATGGCGGTAAATTTTCAAAGTCAAGTTTGTTACTATTAAATTTTTAGTCATTTTTTTATTTGTTATATTTTTTTGCTTTTATTTTTGTTGTATTTTGAAAGTGCTTTTGCTTTGTGTTTGAAGTGTTTTTTTTGTATGCTTTTGAAATTACTTTATCAAAATGTAAAATCTGTTGAGCCAGCAGTTTCTTCTAGTGCTTGTGGCTTACAGAATTAAAATCGATATAATAAACTGTAGTTACGAATCACAATCATATGTTTGATATTAAAAGCTTGGATAAGTGCGGAAGCGAAAATATGTTAAGCATTCATTAATGAATTAACATACACACAAATATATGTATGGATGTATATACGTATGTGTTTGTTATTTATAATTTAGCGATACGTACACATACATATGGACAAATGTATGTTTGTATGTGTTTTATTAAAGAAAAATCTTAAAATTTTATTTAAAATCTTATCTATTTTAGAATAGTAAAACCTTTCTTAGAAAAAAAATTCTTACAAATAATAAATCGTATTTTTATTTTAATCTTTATATCTCTAACAAAAGAAGATGCAAGCGTTTGCATAATTCTTTTACTGGCTGGATTAGTTACATCTAAAAAAAACTGAAAAATATTGAGATTAAAACAAAAACATATTTAATGGTATTTGCTTTTAAGACAAAAAAAAAAAAGAGTTCTTCAAACCACAATTGATCCTCCTCCCGGAAATCAATTTTAAGTTGAAAGTGTTGTTTAGAAATACCATATACATATATGTAAAAACAGAATTTTGAGTAACACTTTGTTATACTCTGCTCATTATTCGTCCTTGTTCGCATATAGGGCGCACTTACCCAAATCATTGACATATGTCACAAAAAAAAAAAAAAA
>NDXZ01018312.1:0-19596 GCA_003055125.1 Paykullia maculata
TACACTATCTAAAAGGTCATAAAAGAGTTGTTTTGTTGATAGCTCGGATGTGTCTGTTGGTGCGTAGCATTGCACAATGGTGACATTTCGGGCCCTGGAACGCAATCTAGCGGTGATAATTCTGTCGGAATGCGGTTTCCACTCAATAAGAGCCCTTTTTGCATGCTTTGAGAGTAAAATTCCAACTCCGCTAGAGCGGGGTGTTTCGTTTGTTGGCTTTCCGGAATATAGAAGAGTGAGGCCATCTGTTGTTGTAAACTCGCCAGAATCGCACCATCTAACTTCACAGAGGCCGAGGAGAGTGAATTTGTAGGCAACAAATTCCTTGCACAGTTGAGCAAGTCGGGATGTTTCTAAAAGCGTTCGTACGTTCCATGTTCCAATTCTAGTCCTTGTTTTCATGCCAAATGTCGTCATCTTGAAATCGGGTTTATTTTCTATTTCTCTTGTTTCGGTTTCAGTAATAATTTGAATTTAAGACGAATGACTTATTAGGCCATAGCGTCCGATCCTGGTGTTGGGGCTGCCAACATCGCCACCAGGCATGCAGTATTATGCAGGGTTTTAATCCAAGCATGTAAAAGGGTTATACCGCCCACGGTCGGTCGTCAGAGCCTCGTTGGCGTGACAGGGGACACCAAGTCCGGGTGGACAGTGGGTGAGGTTGACATTTGGAAAGGATTGGCTATGAGTACGAATAATAATATCGTATACGCTTCACTTTCCCATTAGACATTTGCTTTAAGGGCTTTTAATTTAGTAACAAAATAAAAAATATATAAAAAAATTTATTTACGTCATTATACTTAATTATTTTGTTTGCCACTTAAAAGTATTTTATTTAATGAGCGGAGCTTAAAATTTTTCAAAATCGTAAATATATTTTGCTTGTTATTAATTATTTAAGAAATAAAATTTTCATTTTCATTAAAAGCTTTTTTCTTAAAAATTTTAAATAAATGTATTTTGCTGAAAATAAAGTGGGTTTAGATCAGCGGTCGGCAAAATCAGGGCACAGCGAGTTTTTGTTTTTTCTTTTATTATGTACGTGTACTTATGTATTGCAGAGAAATTAAAAATATAAATCAGTCTAGTGTTGCCAGGTTAAACAATTCTTCTCTATAAGATTTTGATACAAAAGCTACAAAATATGTTTCATGAGAAATATGAAAAAACAATTTATTTTTAGAAAATTATTCTGGCAAACCTGAATGTTTAGTTTGCCAACGTGTGTTGTCTCATGTTTTATCTACTGCAAACCAAACTGCCTTAATTTTTTTATTTTGGCTAAACAACTCAATTTTACTGGCAACACAGTTTCGTTGTGAGAGGGAGAATAAATATAGCACATACAGTAGCAAAATGCAATAGTATAGGTTGCCGACCGCCGGTTTAGATGGAAAGATTTTGTCTGGTCAGAAATGATAAACGCTATCCAAGCAACTTTTTTCAGAAAAAATATTTTTAATTAACCCGATAAAATACCGGTAGGGTGGCCAACGAATTATTTTTAATTAAAATAATTTCTATATATTTGTTCAATTTAAAGATTAATTATGGATTTTACCTTTATAGTAGATGGTAAATATATAAAAAGGTGGTCCGGCCACTGTTTTTTGAAATTGAAATTGAAACAAGACTTTATTATGACAAGTGGTCGGATACATATATGTCAAAATAGTCGATAATAAAAATCATAACAGAAATAAAAAATTATTTAATATTTGTGACTCGAAATTAAGTTCATTCTGTTTTTTAAGAATTTAAAAAAATTGAAAAGATTTAAAAGCTCGGTTTTAAAACTTGCCTTAAAAGTTTCTATTAGTTAAAGGTAACTTTAAATTTTTTCCTTCGTATGTCGAAAAATACTCTCGAGCCCATTTTTACTATCTACATTTACATTAAAATTATTGCTTTCACTTTATAACAGTGTTTTTAGTAGCACTGTTTTTCATCCATATTTTTGTAAATATATGGGGGAAATAAATCCAATTTTTCCTTTATTGACCCAAAAGTCATGTTCTACACACAAATATAATTAATTTTTGTGTACAAAAAAATTGGTAAGTCCTCTTTTTTGGCTTGTACCTCGGTCAGTTATTAAACTATTCTACTGGTTTTCAATAGGAAGAAGCTCGAGGGAAATTTCTGCTTGTTTGATACCAATAACGCGTTCGTACGACATTGGGGGCTGAGAAAACTTAATTTCAATAGACGGACAGACGGAAATGGCTAAATCGACTTCCCCATCTATAAGGATTCAGAATATATATACTTTATGGGGTCGCAAATGAATATTGTAGATATTACAAACGGAATGACAAACTTATATACATATACCCTTGTCACCTGTGGCAAAGGGTATAAAAATACACACACATAAATTTCGACGACGAAATCAAAGGCAATAGAAAACAACATCGACGTCACATATTCTTATAGAATACCAAAAAAATGTGAACAGCTATCGATAAATATTGACAACGGGAATACTGATTTGCAGCAAAGGTTCAAAAACGGCGTCGTCTTGTGTTGACGCCACCAAATAGAATAGGGGTGAATATATTTTCCATACTTGCAAAGGTTTAAAGTTTAAATGGGGCTGTTTAAATTGAATGGCTGTGACATGCCTACCTCCCATATAAGGCAGAGCACAGCCCAATTAAATAATATTTTATGTAAGTTCTAGATGGACCCGGTCTGCTTCGCTAGCCCAAATTGGTTACTCAAAGTTTCCCATTTTGCTACCACGTAAATTTTATTTAAATCGGATCAGTTTTTTGCTTTCCGTTTTTCCCCGTTTTTATTCTTATACGTTTAAATTTCAAAAAAGTACCAACAACGTATTCTTTATTTTTACAGAAATAACAAACGTAGTTTAAATTATGTCTCTATGTTTATTAGTTTAGGAGTTATAGGGGCCCCAAAAAAGTACCAAAATATAATTTTTACCCGTTTTTACCCTCTAGGCACTCAAATTTTTTTAGGTAGAATACAATGCTTTTTAAATTTTGTTTGTATCTTGGGTAGTTAAGCAGATATAAAGTTACCGATTTTTCCCGTTTTTATCCTTTTTTACCCCCTAAATATTTGAATTTCCAAAAATCCCTTCTTAGTGGATCTATACAACGTGAAAGTAACCCACAGTCCAAATTTCAAGTCTCTAGCTCTATCCGTTTAGGCTGTGCGATGATAAATCAATCAATCAGTCAATCAGTCATCTTACTATTTTATATATATTTAGATTTTAACTAAATTTACTGTATTAAAAAAAATTTCCTTCGCTATTCTGATTTTACGAAAACTTTTTTTTGAACCAATTGTTTTTTCAATTAATTCAATAAAGTACACATACTTTCATATAATATCATACTTTGTTTGATGTTTTAAAACAAACCTTTAATAAGAAATAGTCATCGGCTTAAAACTTTTTTAAGTAACAGTCATATTAAAATTTTATTAAAAATATAAAAAAAACTTATATACATATATATATACATATATACATGCATAGGTATGTATGTATGTATGTACATTTAATCAGTGTTAAATATAGATGTCAGGGTACATAGAATTACTTATACTTTTTTAAATTCTTTGTTTAAACAGACTTTTTTGTAAAAAAAAGTTTTTAAAGTATTAGTGTACATACTTATGTATGTGCGTACATAAAACTTCTCTATAAATTTGCCTTCTTAACAAAGTTAACAAAATCATTGTACAATATATTGGGAACTTCCATGGCAGCAAAGTGACCACCTTCAACGTGATACGTACTTTGAACTAAATTCAAAAATTTATTCTTAAGCTGACAATCGGTTGCATGCCACAAATCATGGATGAAACGGGCACAAGCAGTTGGTACCTGGACACCTACACGATCCATTTGCAAACTCATTTGTTGCTTATTAAATTGTTCAGCATACAAACGTTGAGATGTGAGAATGGAATTGGTGACATAGTAAATCATGACGTTGTCGAGCAAAGAGTCCATTGTAAATCGTTTGGTAAGGCCACCATCTGGCAAATGTTTGTTTTCGCTATTTGTCCAGGTAGAGAATTTCTCAAGAATATAAGCAGCCAAGCCTACAGGATTATAAGCTAAAGCTGTACCAATGGTGTCGGGTTTAGTGGCCTGCAAATGCATATAACCCGTTTCTTCTATAGTATTGGCGAAAAAACCGGCTAAAGGTTTGAAAAATCCACTGTATTGTTTTTCATAAAAGAGGCTGGGTATAAATTCAGCAAGCAACACTTTAAGCAAGCTTGTCGGTGCCATTGTTGCACACATATTTGAATGATAGCCCAAAACATTATTGGGGAATATAGCAGCCATATTAGAACCGACAATAGATCCCCAATCTCCACCTTGTACCAAGAATTTTTTGTAGCCCAAACGCAACATTAGGTTGCGCAAAACTATTGCCATTTGAGCGGGACCAAAGTTTTTCTTGGCAGCACCCTATGGAAATAGATTTAAGATTATTTTTTTTTATTTAAATAAATATGCATGTGTATTTACCTGAGACCAACCATAACCAGGCAAACTTGGAGCCACAACTTCAAACACGTAATCGCTTTTTTCATTGGGTGTTATAAGCAATGGAATAATATCATAGAATTCCCGTACAGAGCCGGGCCAGCCGTGCAACAGTATTAATGGCAAAACTTTTTTTCCTTCCGTTTTCTTTGGTTTCACATGAATGAAGTGTAGTTTTAAACTGCAATTACAATTAATAAAATGATGAATTACAAAATATTGATATTGCTTAATTAGTGATATTATGTATTAATTGCTTTATGCTACGTAAACAATGACAGGGTCACTTAACTACGTATTTCAGCACATACATACATATTTATAGTAAACTCTTTAATAAAATTAAATTGTAATACTCGTATGTATGTACATACATATACGTATGTACCCATGTTTGTATATATGTATGTACATACCTACATACAAATGAATTTCTAAATAAAAGAAGTGAAAATGAAATCCAAATAATTTAATGTTAATTTTAGTAGCATGCAAATTTTGAAATTTATATGAAATACATTTTTGAAACTCGTTAACTTTCTACATTACTTTTTAATAAAAAGAATACAGTAGACTCGCGATAGAGAAAACCCAGGATTGAGGGAACTACTCTATAGAGGGAACAGACAAAATTCCATCATTGAGTACTCTATAGAGGGAACCTTCCATCTGATAAGTATTGAGTAGAGGGAACTTCGCAGCAAAAGTTAATAATGTTAGAACAAAAAAAAAATCAAAAGCCATGTGCATATTTATATTGCATTTAGAATTTTAGTTAGTTACAGTTGTTGGGCGCTTGAGTGACATAAATCGGAGAAATGTTTGCTTCTTTTTTTATTAGTGCAAAATTTACACTGCAATCAAATAATTAACAATTAGAAAATGACAGTTCTAAACTTTCAAAATTAAATTCCAATGCAAGATTTCTTTGTTCAAATCAAATAAGTAAAGAATAAATTTTGCAATAGGTTAAGAATATTTTATTGCACAAATTTATTTTGAGTGCAAATTTTGGTAACATAACTATCACTGTTGTTGAATTAGGTTGCAAATTTTTAATTCTCAACTAAAAATCAATAATAAAGTGCAATAACTTTGCAATTAGCAAAAGCTGCAAAATTAGTTCAAACCCCTATCTATGGGGTTTACATTTTTTTTGTTGCAATTGAGTGCAATTTTTTTAATAATTTTTTTTCTTTTTTCACGTTTTAATTTGAAAAAATTCTAAAATTTTTTGACAAAGATGTTTATTTAATAAAAAATATCACTTTATAGAAAGTTAATAGTAGAGGTAAAGCTTTTATAAAAATTTCAAACTTATAGACAGTTTATAATTACTTTATGGTACTAAAATTTTTTTATGAATATGCTTTTTCGATTTTTTCTTATAATTTACTATAAGTTTTTATGAATTAGACCGTAAATATTTATTACAAAGTGTTTAAATTAAATATATGATATATAATCATCATATTTAAATAGGGAAAAATAGAGAGAGAGAGAGAACGAGAAACAAAGCTCATTACTAAGGCGAATTCATATCAGGTGGTGGTAACTCAACGGCTGATCTACTTTTTTTGCATAATTAATGATGAGAATTGTCAAAAGTTGTTTACGTTTTTGTTCAAACAACAAAAATTTGCTTTGTTTTGCTGACAATTCTTGTGACCGAAAAACAACACAGCAACAAAGTTTGTGAATTCGCTTTGCTCATTACTATTCAAAACACAATTCAAAATATATTTGACTTTCGTTTTTACTACATTGACCTAGAGATGGCTATATATTTTTAGGGAACAATTAAAATAGAAATACATTTATAGTCAATGACCTAAGCTCACGTTAACATTGTAGAATAAAAATTTTATGAAATTCAATATTGAAAATATTAAATAAGTTATAAGCGCCGTAGTCGTTTAGATTTTACTTAAAATTATTCATATTTTTTTAGTTAAAATACATAAATACATACATACTGACAATTAGCAGAAGGAGAAGTCTGAGTTCAAAATAAAAATAACTCAAAAATATAGTTTTGAGTAAAATGGTGTTAAGTATTAAATTTTTGCAAATATGGCATCAAACAAACAAAAACTACATAAACATACATATTTAAATGAAACCAGCAAACATTTTTGAGTTTGAGTTGAGAACAAAACCTTTTTATAACAATCCTTAGAACTTAATAATATATTTACTTTAAACAATTAGCACTAAAAATTTCAGCTTTAATATTGATATACTTAAAAACAAGATTATTTCACGACTAAAAAATTAAAATTTAGTGTTCAAAAACAACAAACGCTAATGCGAACTTTGTGTTAAAGCATTTTGTTGAAAATGAGCAATATATATGGGTCACTTCATGTCAAGTGCACCAACTTTTGAAACCGATGTCTTCCGATCGAGATGAAATCTGCACCATGGTTAGTAGTTTAGGCACAATTTTTCTGAGTTATGGGGAAAGAAAATTTGACCTTTTGGCCAAGCAGTAAGTGCTTCTAAAACCTTAAAAATAAAACTTATACTGAAAAACTAGAAAAATTAACATTTGAGATGGTATGTAACATACCTTACAAAAATTTCATACCCTTGATACTGTAATACCAACAATATGTTAGCCTCAGGAGTAAAATAATTTTTTTAATTTGTCTAGTTTTTCAGTATAAGTTTTATTTTTAAGGTTTTAGAAACACACACAAGTAGGAAAAAATTCAAAACAGTGCATATGGTAAAAATTTAAAAATCTTTGTCTGGAGTTACAAAACAATTTTTTATAGATATCACAAAGCTTTCCCAAGCTTTCTTTTGAGCAAAAAAAAAGGCCCATTTTGAAAAAAAAGTAAGAGCGCTATATTTGGCTGTGCCAAATCTTATATACCCTTCACTACGTGTATTTACGTTAAACAAAAAAATTTTTTTTTTGCCGATATCTCGAAAAAAATTCTTTAATTTTTTAAAAGGCATGTCTAATTTCTGATTGTTTGATACCAATAACGCGTCCGTATAACATCGGGGGGCTGAGAAAACTTGATTTCAAGAGACGGTAGTAGTCTTTTTTGGCTTATATCTCGGTCAGTTATTAAGCGATTTTACTGGTTTTCATCTCAGGAGAATTTCTGATTGTTTGATACTACTAACGCGTCCGTACGAGGAGTGCTGAGAAAACTTGATTTCAACAGACGGACGGACAGACAGACGGATATGGCTCAATCGACTTCCCTATTTATAAGGATTCAGAATATAACTTTATGGGGTCGCAAATGAATATTGTAGAAATTAAAAACGGAATGACAAACTTATATATACCCTTGTTACCTCTAGTGAAGGGTATAAAAAATAAAATAAAAATTTTAATTTGCAAAAAAAATTTTTTTTTTGAAAGATTGAAGAAATAGCTATATAAACTATTCGGGACAAATATTGGTAAGAGCAATAGGTAATAAGTCACATGGATGAGAAAAAACACCTGTTTGGCCAAAAGGTCAAATTTTGACCCCCTCTAACTCAGAGAGTTCTTGACCGATCTGTTGTGTCTAAGCTACTATCCAACGGAACTAACCATGGTGCAAATTTCATCCCGGTCGGAAGACATTGGTTTCACTTGACATGAAATTACCCATGTACATATGTATGTATTTGTTCAAGTATGTATATATGTTGTTATCATAAAGAAAAATGAACTATGAACACTTTTAACGATAACAGCTTTCTTTTTATACTTCTTTTTTTATAATATTATCTCTTAGGTGTGTCAACACAATGTATGCAAACATTATCGAAATATAATATGTTGTAGTGTATATATATGTTTGTTTGTATACATACATAGTATACCTACTATGTACATATGTATTTATACAAAAATAGAGAAAATATGTACTTACCCTTGAATTTGGGTTTTGAAATGTGGGAATTTGTTTAAGAAACTTTCACGATCTGACCATTTAGTCAAGTAATCATCGCGCCAGTATTTGACAACTGTTTGCAAATATTTTGAGTTAAAACCGTACTCGAAGGCAACACCTTCCAAGGGATCATGCAATTGTAATGGTCGCTGCAGATGTGTTTTAAGATCTTCAATTAGCTGCAAAAACACACAAATGTTTTATTAAGCATACGAACAAAATATTTAATTAGATGTCGACATACAAATGTAATTTGTATGTATGTATGTATGTTTAAATTTTGCAATCTTATACAAGCACACACATATTTCCTACATACACAACAAGTTAACAAAAAGAGTCACTTTATTCTTAGATACTTTTGAAACCAGCAACAAAATTTCAACATTCTTGTTGCACATTAAAAATATTTGAAAGCTCACCTCAGATTTGGGGGCAATTTTAAACGGTGTCACGGCTGCATTTTCATTATAATCGGCTGCCTTACCTGGTCCCCAGTATTCTTGGAAATCGAATTTCGGTGGCGACAATGGTCGCGACAACAGACGATAGTTTTGTATTAAAGCTGCTAAACCCAAACAAAACACAACTATAAATGCTCTGACAAAAAATCCCATTTTGATGTTGTTTTATTTATCCCAACAAAATTTTTAAATCAGTGCAAAAATAAATATTTTTTTGTGTTGGTACATATGCATGAATATGTATGTATGAACGTTTTCGTTTAATATCAGCACAGCGCTCCCAAGTACCTCTCACCACAAGTAGTTACGATCAACTGATTAAGACTTTATGCGGCTTCAAAAATAAAAACCTTACAATACTTTAACTCACATCATATCATTCTGTGGCGATCGATGAGTATTTAATTTTGCAAAGAATAAAAAGTACGCAATATTTATGTCAGCAGGGAGCCTATGTGTATGTATGTATGTATATTTGCATGTATGAATGTATGTTTGTAAAACTGTTGAATATTTTGCTCTTAAATAAAAAGCTTTTTTCATAAAGTTATGGTCCTTTGCCCTGTTCTAGAGAGCGGTATAAGCATATAGTGTCGGTTAATAAAATAGCACAAGTCACAAACAGTTTTTAAATAGACAATACCAAATAATAGCTTATGTATTACTAAACCGGGAAGGAAGGGCACTATATTTGGCTGTGCCGAATTTTGTATACCCATACTTGTTTTTAATTACGGTATACGCTTTATATGGTAGGTGGTTGTTAAAGTGGGATTCCAGTACATGAACTTCACCACAGATGACAGGAGTCTATATAGGTTTGTCATTGTGTTTGTAATTTCTACAATATTCATTTGCGACCCCATAAAGTATATATATTCTTAATCCTTATTGATAGGGAAGTCGATTGAGCCATGTCCGTCTGTCTGTCTGTCCGTCTGTTGAAATCAAGTTTTCTCAGCCCCACGATGTCGTACGGACGCGATAGTAGTATCAAACAATCAGAAATTCTCCTGAGATGTTTGTTATTAAAAACCAGTAAAATCGCTTAATAACTGAACGAGATATAAGCCAAAAAAGACCTACGATGTTGTACGGACGCGTTATTGGTATCAAACCATCAGAAACCATTTGAGAAATAAAAAAAAAAATTTTTTTGAGATATAAGAAAACATTTTTTTTCGAGATATCAGCAAAAAAAACAAGATATCAGCACTTTTTTATTTTTGGTTAAAAAATTTATATTTTTGCCCACAAGTTTGGTACTTACGATAATTATAAATACAAATTTATTTGTGCTAGACATTTTAATTGACTTTATATTTTAAGTTTACAAAAACTCTTCTAATTAAGTCTTGCCTTTTTAAAAAAAGGGTTTGTTTTTGAAAAGTGATGTAAGCGAGTAAACTTTTGGCATCGGTTTTAACAAACAAGTCATGCTTTTGATGAATAAGTCAAATTTGAATATTTATTTTATTTTTTTAGACTTACACTAATTATAATAATAAAGATTTTGTTATTCATGAAATAGTTTTTGTTGATTTACATAGACTGTTTTTAGGTTATTTATTGTATCATTGTAGCTGTGTTCCAGTAGTTCAGACGAATAAGAGTCAAAACAAATTTACTCTCTTAAATTATCATAAATTAGCATAAATTAGCATAAGTGCTGGATCACGCAAAACCTTAAAATATTTTTTAAGGTTTATTATATTATTTATAATCTTAAAATTATTAATTTACAAATCTATTAATTACGCTTATTTCTAAATACTAAATTTTTATTTAGTGTTAAAATTTGTTTTGTGGCGTTTAATTGTTATTTATGTTGACAAAAAAACTGTTAATTTTAAGTATAACATTTTTACTTACACAAACTTTCCTAAAGAAAACTTGTGCAACTTCGGGTCAGAAGAGGAATGATTTTACTCTCATTAGTGTTTTTTTTACCCAATATTTGTAATGCTTAACGCATAGTGTAATTATTTTATAATAATAATAAAATGCCTTCGTTTTATACATTTGGGTAAGTTTGGGTCACTGAAAACTGAATTTGGTCATATAGTTTTTCTTAACATAATCAAATTTTTCATGCACAAAATCAAACCAGAATTTTTTTTACTCATTTGTAAGAGAGTTACTTTCCACGCATCATAGTCGCAATATTAGATTTATTTGTACAATATTTAATTACTATCAGCCGTATGCAAATAAACAACCTTTTTTTAGCTTTAAAATACACATTAGTCTGAGGTCTCACACGACGATTATAGTTGCCCGATTCTTGAGTTTATAGATGTTTTTGACAGTTTATGGTGAGAAGAATAAGAAGGGAAAAATTATCGTCGGTACTTGGCTATTTCAAGCGATTCTCTCATTCGCTTTTTTTTTGGTTGAACATTTGACATTGCTTTTCATTCGGTGTTTCGCTTTTTGGTGTGTAAGTGCATAATTTAATACATAAATAAGAGCTAAACAAAACAAAAAAATTGCCGAAGAAATTGTCGTGTGTGGGCCTAAAAGCAAGTTCAAAAGAAAATATTTAAAAAGTTGGTCAATTAAAATCGTCGTGTGTAACCTTAGACTTAGTTTCAAATCACTTTAATGGCCAGTTTTTGAGCGCTGTATTTATCTTTAAGTTCTATTTAAATGCATAATTAAGTTTTTCAGTACAAACTTAAAAATAACTTAAGTGGCCAATATCTGCATTTAAAGTCGTCTATTTAAGTTTGATAAATTAATATATGATTTTGACAGCTGGTTTTGTTTCGCTAATTTTTAGTAAACAAACAGTTTTTGTGGCCATTTCAATCAATTTTTTCAAATTTAAGAAATACTGTTCAAAATATTTAACTTTATTGACAAACAATTACATGGAGGGATACATTGATACAACAAACACCTGTAGAGTCAATAAAAGTGATTTTGGAGTTGATAATTTGTGTGAAACAAATGAAACAAAAAGTAAGACGAACAAGTTACCAGCAGTAGTAGTGAAGATAAATGATAAATAAATAAAAACAGCCAGCGATGGTGGAGTGAAACATAATGGTAACCCGTCTAACACATAAGTGGGGTAAGCCATTGAGACGTTAGGTATGTGTCGCGGTGTCGGTCTTTTCACACACAGTGCTATTGTCTAGGCTAAAACTTATGCTGTGCATGGTGTTAATGGCAATTGCCCCCGTGTTTTGGCAAGATAGTTTCCATTAGCTCAGACAACACAAAAGTTGAACATGCACCCGCCAAAGATTGGGTGGTTTAAGTGAATTCTGCTGTTTTCTGTCTATGGGCGCCCTTTTTGTGCATGACGTTGAGCCTTAAAAATTTATAACACTTCTTTGAAACGGAATTTTAGTTATAAGCTAACACATTGTGCCTGTTAAATATTCGACCCTATTACCGTTGCACATAGGGGTATTTTTCCAATCTAGCCGGACATTTGGTCAAAAGCGAAATTAAAGAAATGTAAAAATTAAAGTACGCAGCTCAATAGACAACAAAATTTTGCATCGTTGAGTGAATTTCAAGACTTTTGCTTGAGATTTGTCGTTTTGGGACACTGTTAAAGTCAAGAAAGTTTAGTAAATTGCATGGGTTCTAATTGACTTTTTACGGTTTTGAGAGGTTTACATTATATTTTTTTGTGGCTAAACGAATAAAGATTTTACATTGATTTCTTTTTTCTGTGAAGGACTATACAACAGCTGCTTATAATTTTTTTTTAAATTTTTATTATAAAAAAATTCGTTCAAAATTAACAAAACGGTTATTTTGTTCAATTTTGGGGGGAAAAAAAATGTTATACATCACGCTAAAATATAAAATCTCTACTATTAGAATAAAAAAAAAACGTGCGCGTTTTTGCGCCGTATATATATATATATAGTATATATATCCTGAATCCTTATAGATAGGGAAGTCGATTTAGCTATGTCCGTCTGTCCGTGTGTATGTTGAAATCAAGTTTACGTAGCTCAAATAGGTCACATAGGGTTGTATGTGGTATCAGGCTTTTGGAAATACTTTCGAGAAAACCAGTATTGAAAACTGGCAAGATCCAATAATAACCGGCTGAGATATAAGCAAAAAAAGACGACTGCCTCGTTTTTTTTATTTTGTAAAACTTTTAATTAGAACTGAAAAAATGAAACTACATTTAAGTGTTACTTAAATTAAAATCACAATTAACTAAATGCGTATTTAAATACGAAGTCAAAAACTGGCCATAAGGCTAAATAAACGTAGCAAAAACAGTACATTAACTAAAGTATGTGTTAAAAACATTTAGTTTTTGACTCAGGCAACACCATTGTTTTCTATTGTAAATTTGTAGTTATAGATGTATAAAAACGAATATTAATTTAGCCTGGTGCTCACATTTACAAATAAATGTTTATTGTTTTTAAAAAAGTTAAAATTTGTTATTGATATCAAGTTCGGTCGGATAAGTTCTTTTTATTTGCTTTTTGCAAATCTATACAAAAATGGATGTGATTTATGCAGAACTACAAATCGTTAAAACGGCAACGCTTAAAATTTTACCGATAAAAGTTTATGTTCTACTTCGAAAAAATACAACGCGCCATCAAAACCTTTATATTTTCAGGAAAATATTTTTTTAGTTACTTTTAAATTTTTTTTCAGAGACATTTATTTATACACCATTCCCATTCATCCTGGCGTCTTAAATTTCATATTAATAATTTTTACTTTAGTATTTAACATTAAATTTTTTATCATGGCAAAAATTTGTTTTTAAAAAATATGGCGGCTACATTGTGTGTAACCGAACACATTTCAACCAAAAACGAATAATAGTCACTTTTTTGGAAAATATACGATCAAATATGTACATTATACGACTGGCTTAATACTAACGCCTAAAAGTATGCTGCAGATATTTCGTCAGAAAGATGACGGTCGTTCGGCGACCACAAATGACGTCACTACGACGTTGCAAATTGACTAAAAGCAACGAGTCATTGGACGACATCACTACGTGGTCTTAGCGTGGTTGGTAAATTTATTAAAAATCTAGCGACCAGAAATGTATCAGAAGTAGATTAAATAAGTCCGAAATGACTGAAATTAGAAAGTATTCTCACCAAATCCGACCATTCAAGTCGTGAAATAGTCAGACTGTGTTGCTTGGGTTTCATCATTATCGTCATCTGATGAATATACTTCATTTTCGCTTGCGCAACTAAAAGCTTTTTAAAAAAATCAATAACTGCTAGATGAATTACAAGTGCAAAACATAGTTGCTGTTTGGGTGCAATAATTTTTCCGATTTTAAGCATCGACTTTTTCTACACTTTGCTATAGTGCACTTTGCACTATTTTAATTCGAGGTGCAAAATATTTATTGTTGTGTGTAAAATTAAAAGAAGAAAAAAAGTTGTTGTTTTATTTTGTTAACCAAAACAGTTGGCAACAACAAATTTAATGTGGTTTTTGTCTTGTTGTATTTGTTACCTTTTTAAATCTACCTTGGAATGCCGTCTATCGATAAGTTGATAGACGGCATAAAAAGATATTGAACCTAGTTTAATATCAATATGGAAACAAATTAATTAACCATGTTGATACTGAATAATTAGTAAAAAATTGGTAAAAACTACACATCTTTAGAAAAGTTAAAAAAAATAATCAAAATAATAAGTCTGCAGAAAAGCGTTAGTAGCAATTTTTATACATTTTAAAGAAGTGATCAAATATTGTAGTCGAAAGGGTATTTTCTGTTTTAACTAACATTTGGACTACTGAAAAAACCCAAATAAAAATGGAGATCATTAATTAGACTGACCATTTATTGATTTTTCATTAGGTGTACTGATTAAAAATTTGTGTACTGATTTTTCCGGTTTATTTGGTTTTGTAAATATTTTGCATATTAAAAATTTAACGATGCGTCTATCAAGCACATATGTTTAAAATAATAAGGTTTTTTTTTAATTGCCAGAAACATATAATTTATGTGAAACAATTTTTTGTTTATGAATAATATTTAGAATGATGAAAAATTCTAATAAGCACTGTTAAAAGTGTGCTTATTCAAAAACTTGAACTTTTTTGCGACAAATATTACAATGAAAAAATATATTGTACTGAATTAATAAACGAAGTCCGTGGTACTGTAAAATGTTTTTTAGATATAATTAAATAAAACAAACAAATTTATAGAAAAACTGAAACAATTGTCCTTGACCTTTCCAAATAAAATCATTCCATGTGGAATTGTAAAATTATTCGTAATAAAAAAATTTAATAATAATATTAAATAATAATAATAATATTCAAGGTTTTCAAAGTTTCGAAAGTGCAAAAAAAAATGTTTTATGTTAAATAAAATAATTAAAGATATGCCTTAAGCTGCTATTTGTTGTTATTCAAAAGGCAATTCGTCAGGAAATATTAAAAAACGCTGTTTGAGAGATTTCTCCAATCCGAGGTACAAAATTCGATAAATAATCTTGGTTGTATTAATTTTAGTAATTTTGATTTTAAAATTGTGTAAATAAAAAAAAAAGTAAAAAAATAAATTCCAAATTGTAATTCATAATTGTAATTTTAAGGCTTTCATTAGATTTTTATTGAAAAAACATGTTTCTACACAAAATAAAACCAACAATTTCATATGGAAATGGAATACAAAATAAAATATTTTGTTTTCGGAATACACATATTGTTTTTACAAAAACTAAAAAGCGTACAACATATTTTTGTTTTTATAAGAAATCAGTGTACATATTTAAATGAATCTGTATTTGTTTGTTTGCATAAGAAAAAAATTAAACAATAGTTTTTTTTCCTTGTTCTGTATTTTGATTACGATCCCATCTGATAACTTTTTGTGTACAAGTATAACAAATAAAATTTGTTTAATATATGATATATTTTCTAATAACTTTTATTTTCGAGTGGAATGCTGCGGTTTCATCAGTATTACTATTTTCTCATCGATACTACTGGTATTAAATGTAAATTTTATATATTTAGCAAAAAATTCTATGGAAATTGAATTTTGGAATTTTAACTAAGTATATATTGGAAAAAAGTACAATTTATTGGAAAAAAGTACAATTTCTAAATGATTTCATTGAAATTTTTTCATTTCTTTTGAATTTAAACACAATAATGTATCAATCGTTTACAGCTCTGATAATAGCGTAACAAATGAAAAAAATCTTTTCAACGTTTAATATTATTTTAAGAACGTTATATTCCACATTTAATAGAAGAATGAAAGAGATAAGTGTTTTTATTACAAAGGGAGTCAATTAAGGAATTAAAAAGTGTTTTAATAATAAAATATTTACAAGCGCGGATTTTCTTATTGTTACAGAATAACAAAAAAGTGCTAAAAGTCTCTGCAGGGGTCAAAAACTACAAAATATTTTTTTTATGTGCCAGATGACAGCGTAAGTGACATATGTAAGTGTATGTATGTATGTTGGTCGAAAACTAAAACCATTTAGGTCATATGTTGAAAAAGCGAAACAAACATATGTATGTATAGTAGCAAACCTTGTTTACTATTTAAACTAAATGTTTATTTTAAATCTCATAAAACTACGCCATAATATTATTTATATCATAAATACAACCTTGAACTACCTGTAATATTACTTGTATCATAAATATTAAGTTTATTACATAAGCTGTCTGTGTGTATATAGGTTAACTATTTTCAATTAAGAATTATGTATTCAAAACATTATTTTAAATTTCATTTCTAAAATTAGGTTTGTAATGATGTTAACTTAAAAGTCTTAACGTTGTTTGGGCAGATTAAGGACAAATAAATTTTTTTTTGATTCTGATTTACATACATACATATGTATCGCAAAAAACAATAATATTTTAATTTTTTTTTTAAAGTTTTTTTAATAACAAATATCTTTGTGTGTATGAACATACAAATATATGTATGCAGAAAATCCACAACAAAAAATTCCAACACAAAAAGAAAAAATATCTTTTACACATATTTAAGAAAAAAAAAAATATTACAATTCAATTTTAGCAACAAATTCCACAAAATCTGTATACAACGTGGAAGGCACTTCAAAGGCGGGATAATGGCCACTATGTTGGTAATATTTGCTATGAATTAAGTTGGGATACTTGTCTTTCAGTTGCCAGGTAAAAGCAGCTGGCAAATCAAAAAAGAAACGAACACAAGCTGAGGGCACAGGTGTCTGAACACGATCAATTTGAAAGTTTTCAAACTTATTTGTCGTACACTCCTTGTAAAAACGGCAAGAGGTTGTGGCCGTGTTTGTTAAATAATAAATCATCACATTGTCCAAAAGAGCATCAATAGTATATGCTTTGGTCATGCTATCAAATAGTTGATTATTTGCAGGACCTGTGCTTGTTTGAAATTTTTCCAGAATGTAGGAGGCCAAACCAATTGGATTGTTTAGTAAAACCGTACCAATGGTATCGGGTTTGGTGGCTTGAATATGGAAATAACCACTCTCTTCCAAAAGCAATAGAAGCTTCTCAATCATTGGAAAATGATGTCTGGTAACGTAAGGTGAAGGCAAAAATAAATCGGGCTTAAAACTGGCTACAACGTATTTCATTAAAGACAGAGGCGTAATGAGGACGCACATATTTGAATGATAACCAATAACATTTTCCGGAAAAATGGTGGCCAAATTGCTGCCAATAATGGCACCCCAATCACCACCTTGTACCAAAAATTTATCATAGCCCAAGCGTATCATCAAATTGCGCATAACAATGGCCATTTCAAAGGCGTTGAAACCAACCTTACTAGCAGGCTGGAATGAAGAAAACAGTTTTAAATAATCAAACAAAACATTTTTTCTTTCAATCTCTATTACCTGCGACCAACCGAAGCCCACCAACGAAGGAGCAACAACTTCAAAGACATAATCACTAATACCGGTAGGTGCAGTAAGGATCGATATAAAATCATATAATTCTCGTACTGAGGCAGGCCAGCCATTAAGCAATAATAGAGGTAAGACTTTTTTCTTTTTTAAAGTTTTGGCACTAGGTTTAGCATGAATATAGTGGATACGTAAACTGTTACAGGAAAATTATTTAAAATATAAATTGTTTATCTAAAATGTATATCAACAAGAAATACCCTTGAATTTCGGTGGTAAATTGGGGAAGACTGTTAAGGAATTTTTGCCTTTCTAACCATTTGACCAAATACGTTTCGCGCCAATATTCTATAACTTGAGCCATGGCATCTGTATTGTAACCATATTCGAAATTAACATCCTCTAATGGTTCAGTTAATTTTAAAGTACGATTAAGTTGTTTTTGCAAATCTGTTATAACCTGTGTAAAGTAGAATGTTTCTGCATTAGTGGTTTATGTTTTATTTAAATTGGATTTTAAGAAATCTAGTCAAAGTTATAGTTATATATTTAATTTCTTAATACCTGTTACCTTTTTAACCTTCATATTTAGTTTTTTAACTCCTAGTAAAATATAGACCTAATATTTAGCTTATAAAGTACCAAAAAGTATATTTGTATTGCAGTTTATTTTCCAGCTGGGTAGTTACTCAGTCTGTCCAGGTTTGTATCAAAGGTCACACATACGACGTGTTGATCTCCCGGTTCGTAGGGAAATGGCGCGTATGTGGGCTTTTGTCTGGGGTTTAACTGTGGGATAGAGGAAAAAATATTGGAACGAAATATGTTTCTAGCTTATCAGCATACATCTATTCTACTACATTACTCTTATTAAGGAAATGTAGGAATCGAGTGACTGTCACGAACAATATTCTTGAAACAAACGAAGAATATTATTCGCTCATCAATTGTGATCGATTAGAAGCAGTGGGATTGTATTCGTATGACAATTTAGAAACTTTGGTAAAATATTATACGAGTGGCAATACGTCTTCGTTTAGAGACAAAAACAATACTATAGGACGGATGAGGAACAGGTAATGATCTGGTATCGTACGGTACTTCGGGCAAGCTAGAGCAAAGTATAGTACGATTTACAACTCGAAAACAGCTTGCTCCTTTCAGCTTCAACTTGACCACTTATTCGAGTAGTTTTACGAACCAAACGAAAAGTGTAATTTGTAATGGTACGTACAGTCCCCCCTACTTAAAAGAAAAAGTTGTAGCATTATTTCGATCTTACGATCTGTACTACCCGTAGGTAATATTTACCGAAATCATGGGGATTTCGGCTTATATTTCATCGTAATTTTATAGGAACCTGCCATATACGAGCCTTGAAAAAAATTGAACGCAGTTTTAGCGCTATCCACAATGGAGTTTAAATGTTCGATTTGGGTCGGAGTTAGTCCTTCTCGTCTTGTTATGGTACTTAAAAGGTTCAGTCGGTCGCTTCTTGGCAAATCCTGTGGCATCAAACGTATTCCATTAGTTAAGATTTCGGTCTTACGTCGTAGAAGAACATCCATTCCGAGGATGATGGGTTCACCTAGATTTTTTAGAGCTGATGCTTGTTCATTTACGAGTACAGTAATTGGGTAAGCACTTGTACTTACGATGCAAAATACATCTGCGTGTTGTACGGTTTGGCGATAATTTCATGGCTGAACCTTATGGGTTCTTAGCAACTGGAGAATGGTGGCACCTATGTATGTTAGTGTAGCCTCTGTATCGACTAGTACACCCAGAGAAAAAGCATGGTTGAGTATGGTCACGGT
>NDXZ01018339.1:0-17421 GCA_003055125.1 Paykullia maculata
TTAACACATGTGTGTGTGTGAAGGGTATAAAAAAAACGTTTTATAACATTTTATTAAAAATGTTTTTGAAAAAGGTAATCGAATCTAAATAAAAAAAAAAGAAATGTAAGGTGCGCGTCTAGTAAAATTGCACAGTAAAAAACTTTTAACTTTGTTAGTAAAATAAGCGGTGAGCATATGTGTAACTATCTGTTTGTCTCTCTGCCCCTGTTAGTTTACTGTTCAAAGTACAGTTCCTAATTTTTAATATATTGCACTAACGTTTGGTGCATATGACATTTTGGCTTACGATTTATATTTTTTGAGATTTTTTTTCAGTTATCACTTTATATTTATATAATATATATATATATATATATATATATAATTAAAAATCTGAATTTCACTTCTTGAAACATTTAAAAAAAAAATAAACAATTTTCTTAAAAAAAATGAAAAATCCCAGCAAAAAATGCTTTGCCGTAAGCAGGTTTGCAAGGGAATGTCGCATTTTGGCGCATTTTTTTAAGTGCTTATTATCAGTGCAGTAAATATGTAATGGAATTGGGCGCTATTGTGGCTTTTTTAGCTCTATTTTTGCTATATTTTTTTATTGCATCATCCAAAGTTTTGATCTATCATGTTTGTATGTTCGGTTCTAGTTATAAAATTAATAAGTTTTTACTCACTGCCACTCACTGCACTACTGTGAGGCAATGTTAAACACATTTTTTTTACAATTTTCTTTCTTACATTACTGCATTTGTAAAGGCAATATATATGTGCTTATTGTGAAGCGAAATTGTACGTCAATAAAAAATATCTACTGCTTAAAAATTTTCGATGATTTTTTGCTGGGATTATTAAATATTTGGGATTTTTTGATAAACTCCTTAGTGATAATTTCTAGATAAAGTTGTAGAATTCTTTGTTTATAAAAACATTTTTTAAACCATGTATTTTTTATTTGTAAAAAATGTTTGGCAACTTTTGAGTTTTCTTGTTTGAACCAAATTGTCCAAAAATAAATTTAAGTTGTAAAATAGTTTTTTTAATTTTCAGTTATAGAAAAAATCAAAAAATATACTTATAGCTATAGAAACAACTTTAAATAAAATTTTTTTTATTTTAAAATTATTTTAAATAATAAACAAGATTAATAATTTAGTTTCTCACTGATTGAGTGGTAAGCGAAAGTTTTTGGTTATATACAATTTGAAATGTAGATAAAAATTCCTTTGGGCTATTGAAAATTTATCACAAATTCTAGTTTTGTAACAAATTTTAAATAAGTTTTCTTTGGTAAGTTTTGTTGTGATTTTTGAAGATTTTTTTCTAGGATATAATTTAATTATTATTACTTAAGGTTAAACGATAAACAAAATTTTGTGATTTAAAATGTTTTAAAATTTTTATAATTGATAAAAAAAACTGCTGTTGAGGTATAAAAAATCATGAATTTTTATACTAAAAGAGCAAATTTCTCTATCGATAAAAATACATATGATTTAGCAGATGGGCACGGTTGAATAAAATAAATGCAAATTATATTTTATTTAGGTACAAACAAGTAAAAAGCAATTCTTGCATTGAGATACTTGGCCTATTGCCCATTAGGAAAAAACATACACATTTTATTTTTCTGTGTTTTTGGCTTTTGCTTAAACACAAATGAGGAGACATTTATTAAAAGTGGTTGCAAAATATACAAACAGGAAACCCTTGTCTTTTAACCTTCTTAAAAATAATTTACAAAAAAAACAACGTCATGTAGAAAATGTTGTTTAAAAAAATGTTTAAGAAAAATCATTTTGAAATTAATTATTTTTTTTGCAAACATATTGCAATTGCAAAATTTGTAGTTTTAATTAATGTATGAAAAATGTCAGAAAAAAATTTATTTTTTAATTTTAGCACATAATTAGAGAGTATACATATTTTGTTTTGTTTTGTATTGACTTAAATACAAACGGCTGCAAAAGAAAAGCTTTTTAACTTGTTAAACGATATGTTTCCATATTTAAATTTTTAAAAAGAAATATTGAAAACAAAAAAAAAATTCAGTGATATTAAACAGAATCCAGATCTGCATGCACATACATATGTACTTAAGAACATCGTCATCATCAGGCGTGTTTTAATGAAAAAAGCAAATCAGAAAAACCACCACCCTCGCAAACTCCCACGATAAAAATGCTCTCTCTATTTATTTTTTTTGTTCTGAAGGCATTTATCTTATTAGAAATTAGATTCTGAATGATACGGGACGATATAGCAAATGTTTTTTTCTTATGTAGCTACATAGATATGTGCTATATAAAAATGTATAAGTTTATAATATTTTGTATGTATACTTTATAAAACATATGAGAAAAAAGTTTTTGTTTTTCAAAAATATGCTATGAGCCTTTAGAATTTTCCTTTTGTTTTTTTCTAATGTTAAAAATGAAATGTTTGTGAAATATTTGAAGCCAACAGCAACTGTTAATATGAATAAAGTAACAAAACACAAACGATTCCACCGTCAAACCCCCCAACACCCCACCTGTGTAGGTGCAAAACTACTTATGAATAATATTTGACCTATTGCCTTCCCATTCTAATGCATACACGAGTTTTATGATGTCTTCTCTGTCGATCATACAAAAGCATTACTCTCCTTAGAGATCGAAGAGTAAAATTGATTGTGTTTGTGAGTGTTTCACATATACCTTAACAATTTTAGTGCAAGAGCATGCAGTATTTGCTTTGAAAATGTTTGTGCTTGTATATGTAGGGAAATTAGAAAAATTTGCTTTTCGGAAAAATCTTTAACATAGTGTGGTGTTTCTTGATAGATCGTCAGTCTGTTTAGTCGAACCGCAGCATTCGCTCCAACTACGTCAGCTGCTCGGACAACTAGTAGAGAGTTTAATTTGTTTCTTTTCCCGAAGTAAGTTCTGATCATAAAAGAATTATATATCAGACATTTATATTAAAAAAAAGTAATAAAATGGAATAAAACAATTAAAAATCCTTCAAATAATGCAATTTACAGTCAATATGGAAAATATTAACAAATAACCACCCTGCTTATGGATTTATAAAAAAAATTAATAAATTATTAACATTTTTGCAAAACAAAATGTTATATAATATAAAAAAAAGTAAAACATTAACTAAAAAAAAACTAAAGGATTTTAAAAAATTGTAAAAAATATTTAAAAAAAAACAAAAATATTTTAATTGTGCAAAAATAAGACAATTGTGTTAAAATTTATATTTTATAAGAAAATATATAACCAACTAAAAATAGAAAATTCCTTTTAGATTTAGCAACCGACCTCAAAGTGTTACATGATATATTTTTATCATATAGATAAAACACATTAAATTTGTTTTAATTTAATTTTTTTTTTATTTCACGAAAAAAAACGAGACAATAATTCAAATAAATTTAAAAAAAAAATACATTTAAATGAAGGCAAAACATCTTTAAATTGTTTAAAAGCAATAAATTACAAAAAATAAATTAAAAATAAATTTCTTGATTTCGTTGGCCATTATCGTCAGCAGCACAATTTTCTTGTCACTACTATGCTCAATGCAACCATTTCCCTGGCAAAAACCCATATAAAAACATCGAGTGTTCTTTTTTGAAGCAAGAAAAAAATAAAATAATTTAAACAAAAACGATTTCAACATAGAAAATTGCGTAAAAAGTAAAGATCGTCTAGAAAATCATTGACAAGAACAAGAAAATAATATAAACTGTAAATGTGTGTGTGTGTGTGTGTGAAAAACGAGAAATGTGTATAAAGCAAATAGTCTCAGTGTATGTCTATGGTTTTTCAAAAAAAAAAGAAAACGAGAGCAAAAGTGAGGCATAATTATAACTTTATGAGAAAAAGCTTTCTGGATATAAAGAAATTTTTAATATTTATGATTATTAATAGAAATTAAATAAAAATTTTTTTACTATATGTTTTTAAATATGTTGCTCACTAGTAAATGCTAAGTATACACACTATATACACACCCTTCACCACACCACACATATTATTTTTTTATCAAAATATAGAAAATTTGCTAAAAAAATTAATCCACCCACACATTTTAGCACACAATTCACTAGTCACCACCATCAAAGTGATTTTTTTATTTCTTAGGGTCAGTTGCGCCTTAAAAGCTTTAAAAAAAGCTAAAATTCTCATTACTAAAACGGCGAGTTTTTGCCACTTTTATACGTTTTATGACTAACATCTGCATTTCTTTATTTTTAAAGATTTAAGTGGGTCAATTGCAGTTTTGGGTTCAGAATTTATTGACAAACTAATTTATTTTGAATGTAAAGATATAAGAACAGTTTTTATAATCGTTAGATTTTTGTTTCAAAATAAAAAGCTTGAAAGCTTTTGATTCAAATTCATTTGTCATTTAGCTTTAAAACAACGTTTTTGAAAAATTGATATTATAGTTGAAATATTGTTTTTTTAACCATTTTTTTAAAATAAAAACAATTAATAAAATTTAAAAACTTTAAAATTTAAAGAAAAACTTATAGGTCAATTTTTAATAAATTAATGTTTCTCATAGGTTTTTTTTAAATATTTAAATCAATTGTTAAACCCACCCACACGTAGATATTTATGCCAATATTACCATTCATATATCTATGAAAATCTTTAACACAAATATATCATTACAAAATGGTACACAAACTTTATTTTTGTTGTGATTCGGTATTAGTGCCAAGGTAAAAAGCTTTTAAGAAAAAACTGCTCAGAGCTCAATTTTTATTCTCCCTTGTGTTAGGAAAAACTCTCTAGGAAATTTAATACGATCTATTTTTAAGTTAAAACACCCATACACAAATATCTTATAAACAAATACTTATAATTGTTGTTGCTGCTAAGAGCAAAATTCGTCTCTCGCTTTTCACACGTTGACGGTAGCATTTGCGGACACCTAAAAACATTATCGAAAATTTGAATATTTTATGTCTGTTTTAAAAATTGAGAGAAATTATGACATTATATATATATATATATATATGTATTTTATATTAATAAATTTGATTTTTGTAGATACATTCATATGTACACATGTTCGTATACATACATTTTTGCATAAAAAACACACAGTCACACATATTTTTAAAATATTTCAATTCTTTTTAAAATTTAAGATTTTTAAAATTGTAGGAGACCACCTCCATATTTATTTTAACCACCTCAGTTTATTTATATATGTTTATACATACATTTGTGTATATACATACATATGTACATATACACATGTATTTTTGTAAATACCTCTTATATGTTTATTTAAGTATCGCAACAAATACTTTTGTATTTTGAATTGGCGTGATGCGTAATGTTGAAAATATTTTAAATAAATTTAAGACAATGTTTGTTTACTTGTTGTTGTTTTTCTTTAATCAAAGAATAAATAATATTTTTGTTTAGGTCGATTTGCAAATGCAAAAAATTTAGATTTTTTTTAAAATTTTTTTAAATGTACTTTTAAATCCAAAATTGGCATTAAATAAGAAGTTAAAACACTTAATCTCAATATAAATTCTTTATGTTAAAAAACTTTCATTTTGCAAACATAAATAAGTAGAATTTAAAAAGAAATATTCAAAAAATTTTAAATGTTGATTTCGATTATTTAAAATAAAATTAAAGAAATAATTTAATTTCACTAAAATTTCAATCAATTATATTTTGCGTTAAAGACTTGTAAGAATTTTGAAATATCAAAACAGTTTTATTACTTTCTTGATATCATATAAAAAAATGCAATTGAGATAAAATGTTAATATTTTGAAATTAAAAAAAAAAAACTGATAAAAAATTAAAATAAAATGAAGATACACTTTTTTAAGGTTTTAAATTTTAATATAATATTTTATATTTTTTTGCGAATTTTCATTATTTTCATTATTATATTTCTTAATTTTTGTCTCTCTCTCTCTTAAAAAAATCTTTGTCAAAACTAAATTTTTATAAGATTTTGTTTAAATTTGTAATATTTGAAACTCAAAAATTATTACTTAATTATTACTGACTGACTATCCTACAAAGTCGTGTGACTATGTCAAATAAAAATCATATAGAATTCTGTCCTACATGAGAAAATCGCAACGAAATGTGTGATTGGATGCCACACTGTCATACAAAAAACTTATCTTTACAAATATTTCCGGTTCCAAATTTATTTTTAGGTTTCTATGCAATAAAAATAACTGACTTGTAATTTTTTTGTACAGCTGCTTTACAAAAAGCAACTCTGGTCGCATAGAAACTACTATTTTATGAAACTTTCCAAAAGATTATCAAATCGGACACACTGGTCAAAAAATCTGTCATATGCACTTTTTGTCCACACTATCACATTTCGAACGACTAAGTTTGATAGTCAGTCAGGGCCTTTAAGGATTGCATATTTTTTGTTCTATTTCATAACATAAATTCTTTTAAAATCAATTTAATTGTACATATTAATAATTACCCAGGAAAAAAAAGTATATACCCCAAGCTATCTAAATGATATTGTTTGCATTCTAACAGTCTTTGGACTTACCTTAAAACTTTTAAACGCCAGAAAAAACTCAACATGTTTAATATTTCTCTAAATGCATTCAAATACGTAAAGGTTTTATAAAAACTTGTTAAAATATTTAATGTTGAAACTACAATTAAATCAAGACGTTTTGAAATTTTTTGTCTCAGTAACATGTTTGTTAGATTTGTTAGTTTGAATTTCGGCACATTTGATAGGACCTAACATAAAAACAACTAACACACATGTAAGAAACAAAGTCTAAAAATTATCTGGGGCTGAGCACAAGATAATTTTGTATAAAAATTTACGTAAAAGAACAGAGTAAATTTTTTTTTTTTTTAATATTAATTATTTTTGGGACTTGAAGTAAAAGGCCATAAATATCTTAAAACATATAATTTTTTCAAGAAAAATGTTTTAGGGTTTTTGCTTATATTTACATCGATTTGGAAAGTTGATTTTAAGCAACACGCAGATTTATATTGCAAGGCAGAGTGCAGGTGACTTTGTCTGTGTGGTTATTGTAATAAAAAATATTCTTGTCTTAATTCAGATTGTTAACTATTGTCTTCGTACCTTAAACATTTTGTACTATCGCAACACTTATGCCATTCCTGCATTCATCACTTCTTTATGTATTTAACAAAATAACTTCAAAAAACTATAATTATTATTTTAGAACAATTCAGTAAATTTGCAAAAAACGTTTACCATGTTTTTAAATTCCAGAACCTTGTATTTCTAACATATTTCGCCTTAATAATAAGTCAACACTAGGGATTTTTGTATAATAACACTTATCTTTACATGGCAATCCTGCCATATCATAACAATCTATTTCACATTTTATTTTATTTTATAGTTTTTATAGGATTAAAACATTTATTTATTTTTTTCTTTTATTAGGTTTTTTAATCCCAAACCATAACCATGTCCGACGATGAGGAGTACACGTAAGTATTGAAAAATAATTGTAAAAACAATCATTAAAAACGAACAATAGAAAACAAAATAAAGTTACAATAATACAACACAGACTTGCACAGACATGACATATTTTAAATAACTATTAATACTAAAACCAAACAAGATTATTTCATTTACTAAATACGATTTTTGTTTAAATATTTTTTTTTAAAAAACATTTCATAAAATTTTATATTTTTTTTTAAACATTAATTGTATGTACATATGTTTGTACCTCGGTAGTATGTTGAAAGAAATACACCCTACTATATCATAAAAAATAAGTTTTGTAAATATTTGTCAATTTGTATGTATTAAATCGATTTAAATATGTTTTTCTATTATTATATACATGAATATATAAAACCATTTCCCATTTGCAATATTTATCCTAATTTGTTTTAAATTCAAGTATTAAGACTTCTTGTTTGGGTTGGGTTTTTAAAGGACGATATGTTTATTTTAAATAAAATATATGAAAATTATTATATATTTTTAAACTATGTATGACCTCATAATATTTCTTCTAGTTAATGTACAATATATTAAAGTTATTATTACGTTTTCTTTTTCATATACTTTTCCCCCTAAACCACATACCACCAACTACACCGCCACCTATTTATATTCTATAAACCTGATCTATCATGCCTGATATCAAACCAACACAACCACCAAAACCACTACCACCACTTGTGTCTTTCACTGTATGATCTCTCAATCAAACATATGTGTTAAATGAATCTCGAATGAATTGTAAATTTAAAATTTGCAAAATATTTTATTGTGATTGTGTGATGTGTTTAAAATGTGTTTCCTGTATTGCACATATTTAATTGTCTAAAAGCAGTTCCGAAGAGGAGGAGGAGGTTGTCGAAGAGGTCGAGGAAGTCCATCAGTAAGTATTTGTTTCTTGAAATTTCTATAAAATCCCTTTCAAGCTCTTTATTTAGCCGAAATGCGTAACTGTTGTTAAAATAAATAGGTTTCTATTAACCATTGATTTTTTTTTTGAAAATTAAAGCAATATTTTTACTTTTAAAAATTTTAAAGCAATAAATATTACAATTTTTTTAATTATACCCCTTAACTTATTAATGAAATTCTTAACCAAATCTAAGATTAGCGTTTTTTTTGTTGAAATCATAGCTGATGTAAAATTGATTTTGAGTTTTGCATTAAAATTGCCTTCTTCTTCCTGGCTTGCAAAATTGAACTCGTATGCATATTTCTAAAATTATATATATTTTTTTAATATCATTTGTTTGTTTTTATTTTCCCTTTTCTATTTTCTAATTTCAGGAAGTAAGTAAAACAAATACTGCAGTTTATTACGCATCTTTGGTTAAAAATGAAAAACCTGATAAAAGTGCAAATAGTTTTTTAAGATAAAGCAAAAACATCCATATCTAAGCAAAAAGTTTTTTTTATAATTAAGCAAGGGAATTCTGGAAATCTTGAGATGTTTTATAAGTAGAAAAAAATGTTGCAATTTTTCTGTACGTAATTTTTTATCAACGTAATTGAATTGTCATTTAGAATAGGATAACTCGGGTAGACAAGCTTGGTACAAAATTACATACTTTTTTAATAAATCTGATTATTTTTGTTATAAATAATAAGTAGGCCTGAATATTAGCATATAACATTTTATGTATTTAAATATGTTACAGTACTACAGTGTCGTATCTGAGATCAGATTGAATGACCTACTGAAATACCTAGTGCGACCGGGTGGGTCTAGGATTTCTATCTCCTCATGAACTTTCTGCCCTGGGACACGGCACATGTGACGAGTGGTGTAGTCCTGTCAAAACGGGGTCATCGGACTCCAATTGACAGTTAACGCGTAGCGAAATACCACTTAAACCAACCAATCAACAGTTTTTTATTACAAAAAAATGTTAGACTTTTATTTTTTAATTAACCAAAGCATTTAAAAAAGCAGTATTACTAGCTGAATCACTACCTCTTTAATTCTTGCCAGCAACCATTAACAAAATAAATGGAAAATTAGCTATATTGTTTGCTTTACAAAATTACTACACTTAAATTAGCAGTCGGTTGTAGGCCAGCAACTTAACCAGTTGTAAGAAATTGACCACTGTACAAAATATTTTAAATGTAATTTCTTACCCCGGGTCTCCACGTAGCACGTTTTTGCTTAAGTTTAGCAATAAAAATTGCTACGTGTAGTCGCAGCCTTAAGTCTTAAAGTGCTGCCAAAGTGTAAATTATGAAATTGATTAAACACGTTTCGCAGCATTATTAAGATTTTCCTAGAAGATTTGGCATCTCCAAATATAGGGTCCTTTGTGCTTTAATGTAATGGATCTTTTAAAGGCCGCTTAATTAAAACCATTTCCAGGTCAACATATTTTACATATAAGACATCTCAGAATTTTTTTCTACTTGTAATATGAGATATATTTATTATTTATTTCCTAAGTTTTCCATAAACAGTTTTTATCACTTGTAAAAATTTCATGGTCAGACTTTTTTAAGCTTTAGACATTTTTGCTTAGATTTTGATATGTTACTTTTAATTTTTCTCCATTTTTCTAACACATATGTTTTTCTTTTATTTTTCTTTCTTTTTTATATGCCCAAAAAAACCCTTTTTGTTAAAATGTTTTGCGTGTGTTGTTTGAAACGAAAAAAAAAAATCATCAACCTAAAAAATCCAACTGAATTTTTAAAATTTTCCTTGTTTTTTTTTTCTTTAATAAAAAAAAAACCCGTAAATCATCAATATTTTGGGGTCTTCATAAAAAATTAAACGAAATACTTTTTCTTACTTTTTACTTTTTTTTTGTATTTTTTCTTTTTGGTAAACGTTACACAAACAAAAAAACTTTCAAAACAATATTTAAATTATTCAAAATTCATCATTATCATTATTTCAAATAATTGTTGTTACGAAACTGTGTAGAAAACCACCTCAAACACCAGCCGAGTAAGTGAAATGTTTTTGTTTTTTTTCTCTTAACAAAACTTTTAACCTTAATTAAATTAAAATGTAACTGTTTATATATTGTTCCCTCATTATATTGTTGTAAACAAAATAAATAAAAAAAGTTAAAAAAAACTAATTATGAGCGCATACTTTTTAACCACCAAACATATCCTTTCATATTTAACACTTTACCCAATCCTCCTCCTCTTTTAGCAAAATAATTTTAAAATTCAAAAACAAATGGGTTTTTTTTTATCAAGTACTTGCTTAGTTCATTAAAAATGATATTAAAATTGTTTTTGTTAAGCTAAAAATCCTTTAAGAAATATAATTAAAACCACAAAAGAAAATTATAAATATGGTTAATTTATAATATTTTTAAAATTTAAATAAGTAAATTTTAAAAATAATTATATATAAAACAACTTCATTTGTTTTTGAATATTCATGTATTTTGCTATTTTCCTTCCGTGGTTGTTCATTATGCTTGTTTTGTAAATAAATAAAGTTAAGTTAGATTGTGATGTGTTAACTTTTTACCATCTACACATACATACATAATAACAAAGCATTTGCTTAAACGAAGAGAAATATTAAAAAATGTTTGATTTCAAAATTATTAATACAAAAATCACTTTTAACGTTTTTAAAGAAAATTTTTAATCTTTAAAGAAATTTGTAAGAATAAAATATATTAAAAAACAATGTTGTTATCGCGACAGATATTATTTTATAAAAGATTAATGAAATGACCTAAACGCGAACAAATCTACCACAAATAAGGAAATCCAAATTTTTATCTGCATTTTGTAAAAAACCGGAGTTTTCACAAAACAGTTGAAAATATTTTAAAGTCATAGGGGTATATAGTGTTATATAGCCGTGCATGTTTGACTTTTATTTGTTGCACAGTGCAATTATTGCAACACACACAAACACATCCAAGTCAACTTCCATTACACAATGAAATATTTTTTTTATACTTTTTTTTTTTGTTGCAAAAAACCCTTTTTTTGTGTGCGTGTCTGTTTAATTTACTAAAAATTTCGTGATATCAGTTAAGTGCTTAGAGCTGTAACAAAGTTTTCTGTTTGTCAAGTAAGTGTATCCCATCATGTGTTATTGGAAAAAAAAACAATTAATGGGAAAAATTGTTAAGAAAACATGTTGCCTCATTCTGTAAATACCTAACATTTGATTACCATTAAAGTTTATAGTTAAAAACTGTTAAGCTTTTTTTAGTATTTGCTTAATCAAGCATTATATTTGTAAACTTTTTTTATGATCACAAAAAATTTCGTCCTCTCACAATTGACATTCACTACACGACATTATTAAAATAAAATAGTTTTTCACTTGGACTTAAATAGGAAATTTCGCAAGATGATAAGAAACTAAATGAAAACGTTAAAACAAAAAAGCTATATTTATTGCAAAATATCCCCTACATGACTTTTTTTTAAAATTGTTTTGTATTCATAATGTTTAATGTATCTTTCACAAAGCCTTTCATTTTGTTTGTATGTGTGTATAGATAGTGTGTTAAGACATTTTTATTTTGCACAACAATAATACAAAAATACAAAAAATGTAACTAAATAAATCTCAACAATCACAACAAACTTACTTTTAACTCAAAATGAAATCGTAACTAGAAAACAAACAAAATAAAAAAGTACACTAACACAACATAACTACTTATATTAAAACAAATACATGGACAAATATTGCTATTAAAACTAAAAAATGTCTTTATTAAAAATTTCATTCGCTTGTGTAGAGGTGAGGGTGATCCAGAGTTCATCAAACGTCAGGATCAAAAGCGCTCTGATCTCGATGATCAGTTAAAAGAATATATTAATGAATGGCGCAAACAGAGAGCCAAAGAAGAGGATGAGTTAAAGAAACTCAAGGAGAAGCAAGCTAAGCGCAAGGTCACCCGTGCTGAAGAAGAGCAAAAGATGGCACAACGCAAGAAGGAGGAGGAAGAACGCCGCGTTCGCGAAGTTGAAGAAAAGAAACAACGCGAAATCGAAGAGAAGCGTCAACGTTTGGAAGAGGCTGAAAAGAAACGTCAAGCCATGCTCCAGGCCATGAAGGACAAGGACAAGAAAGGTCCCAATTTCACAATTGCCAAGAAGGATCAAGGCGTGGTAATTATTTCAATACACCACATTGCTCTTTACTTATCAAGTTTCCTTTTTTATTTCCTTTTTTTTATTTTCATTCTTTCCTTCTCTTTTACTAACAATGAACCTACTAATAATTTAAATAATTTTTTGAGTATTAACCTACAACTCGAAACACTCGAATACCTGTATAAACTCTTCAATACCTGTATAAACTCTACCTTCAATTTACCACTGACTATCCAAAAACTTTAAACAATTTCGAAAAAAAACCTCAAACTTAAAATCTAACTTGAATTTAAACATCTATATTTTTTAATAATACTTTCCCTAAACAAAACTGATGCTCCAAACTTTTTTCTACAACAAAAACAAAAACAATATCAATTTAAAATTAAAATTACAAAAAAAAAACACATTTTAAACACGTGATTTTTCTTATTTCTCTTTTTTTATTTTTTTTAATGTGGCATTTTGGTTGTCTCTTGTGTAAAATTGTCTGTCGAAAATTTCAAACGAAAAAAAAAAAAAATTAAAAATAAATAAATAAAATCTGTCCTATTGTCTTTATGTGACTCTGTGTGAATCTGTCTATGTATGTGTGTTATTTGCTTAAACAAAATATAGTTGGGTCTCTCCTCCGCTGCCATGGAACGTAACAAGACTAAGGAACAACTGGAGGAAGAGAAGAAGATCTCTTTGTCGTTCCGCATTAAACCTCTTGAGATTGAAGGCATGGGTGAAAAATCCTTGCGCGATAAGGCTCAAGAATTGTGGGAACTCATTGTCAAATTGGAAACTGAAAAATATGACTTGGAAGAAAGGCAGAAACGTCAGGACTACGATGTAAGTTAAACAAACAAATGCATTATTTAACGACTTTTTTTAATGATTGCTACTTGTATTTATTTAGTTGAAAGAATTGAAGGAAAGACAGAAGCAACAGCTTAGGCACAAAGCCTTGAAGAAGGGTCTCGATCCCGAAGCCTTGACAGGCAAATACCCGCCCAAAATTCAAGTCGCGTCAAAATACGAAAGACGTGTAGATACCCGCTCCTACGACGACAAGAAGAAACTCTTCGAAGGTGTAAGTACTCGGTTTTATTTTCTCTAGAAAAATATTTTACTTTTTAGTTTTTACGGGGAAAAAGAAAATTGTTTTGCTTTAAAAATTTAAAAAAAAAAAAAAACATAATAATCTTTTTTAAACAAATGTAATTCTAAAGGGTTACGATACGCTCTATAAGGAAGTAGCAGAAAAAGTTTGGCAAGAAAGACAAGAGAGATTTACGCAAAGGTCAAAATGTAAGCTATTCTTTACATGCTCATTCTATTTTTCTCTCTCCATGTCTCACTGTGTCTGTGTGACAATTTGTGATTGTCATTTTATGTTTATTTTAATCTATGTATTGGTGTTTTGTCATTGTAAGCAAAACATGACTTGCATTAACATAAAAGGTTTTGATTTCTTTAATTTTTTTTTAATGTTTAATCAAACTAAAAATCAATTTAAGGATTAATTTTAAAATTCCGCATCTAAATAATAAAAAAATAATACCCTTTTGTTACCCAGCTACTACATAACTCTATCCTTAACCCAAAACTAAGGAGAAATCCATCCTGTTGATCTTTCCTTTTCTCTATTACACTCAAGATGAAACACAACTTATGAATGAAGATTTAAAAATAAAGATGTAATTGACCGTTTTTTTTTAAATTAGCAGAAACAGGAAAAAATTAATACTCTTTCCGTAAAGAAGATTTAAAATATTTGACTTAACCTAGAAACAACAGATCAACTACAAAACAAATAAATACATTCAACTGTAGATGAGGGTGGGAGTTTTTTTATAATATTTTTCAAAAATACACAAACATTTTTTAAAACCAACACACTTATAAACGAATACACTCTCTTTCTCTCTCTTTCTTTAATCTATTTATGATTTATGATGGCGTTTAAATTAAAACCGTTCGTTACATGTTAAATATTACGTAAATATGTCTGTGTGCATCTTGTTGTCTCTCTATCTCTCTCATAAATGTTAAAACCCCATTAGGGCTGGGATGAAATTGGCAAAGAGGTCAGTGAAAAGATCTGGAACGAAAAGAAGGACCAATATTCCGGCCGCCAAAAATGTATGTATAACTTGACTAATAAAACTCACAAATCACATGTTAAACTAAACATAATAATTGTTTTCGTTTTATAATATTGTACTGTCTACTCGTTTTTCCTTTAATTTTCTTGTATTTTGTTGCAAACGCCTCTTAATAAGTTTTTGTTTTCTTTTTTATTTGTATGAAACGAGAGAATATTTTTTTTGAATTTTTTTAAACAGTATTCAGAAAGTTTAAAAACATTTTTGTTGTTTTTTGTCATTAGCCAAATTGCCCAAGTGGTTCGGCGAAAGACCCGGCAAAAAGTCTGGTGAACCTGAAACACCCGAAGGTGAAGAAGATGCCAAGGCTGACGATGACGTCATTGAGGATGAAGATGAAGTCGAAGAGGAGGTGGTCGAAGAAGAGGAAGAAGAAGAAGAAGAGGAAGAGGAGGAGGAAGAAGAAGAGGAAGAAGAGGAGGAAGAAGAAGAAGAGGAAGAAGAAGAGGAGGAGGAAGAAGAAGAAGAATAAATAAATTTAACTACATTTAATAAAACTAAACCAAGAAAAAAATCAATATAGTTATTATTAGCTTATTCTTACCACTACAACAAAAACAAACCAAAAAAAAAGGGAAAATATTATTATTATTTTAAAAAAATATTAAGAAAGGATTTTACACATATCTCCAAATAAAACATGAAAACAAAATTTGTATGAAAAATTAACTACAGTAAATTGTTTTCATCACAAAATGTTTTTTTTTTTTTTTGATTAATATGTCAGACTTGAGTGCTCTCTATCATTCTCTCTTTTAAAATCAATCCAAAAAGGAATACATTAAAAAAGAAAACATCCAACACACAAACGTTTTTATCATATTAAACTCTCGCTCGTGGTATTTGAAAAGATAATGTAAATGTAAAAACTATTTTTAATTTTTAATAAAATTTTTACTACAAACACCTACAATTAAAAAAAAGAGATCTAAAGAATTAATAGATGTCATCGATAAACTTACACAACTTTTAGAGAAAATGTTAAAGTTATAAGGCCACTACTACACAAGTTATAAACTCCGTAAGACTTAATCACTCACATGTACAGTTTTTATTTCCACCAATACATTTTTATGTTCTTTGTAGTCGTTATTTTTTCCAACTTTCTTTGTTAAATAGAAAATTTATTTTTGAATAAAAAACGGAAAAGGCAAAAAATAAAATAAATAAAAAAATAACCCAGCAAGAAATTATTTAAACAAATAAACTTATGCAAATACATTTATTACCCATAACAAAGGGTGATGATTGGAAAATAATAAAGGAAATTAATAAGTTGTAAGAAACTTCTTCATTAAATATTCATGAAATATTCAAAAGCATTTTGTATATTTTAAACATTGTTTTTCACAAAGTGGATGAATACTGGTTTTATTGTAAAGCTCTATGACGAGTCGACATATTATCAATCGGATGATTATAACCATTATTAAATACACGTGATGACCAACGACCATGTCTAAACAACCAAGCCAAACTAACAATGAAACAACCGAGAACTTTCAAATCAGCAATTAAAAATTCTCCGCGTTTAAAAAACAACACCTATTTTTTTAAACAACGATTGCTCTAAGTGCTTCGCCAGTAATCAGACATTACATGGATATTCCAGTAATCCTTATATATATACTAAGTAAATGTCCTTCTGAAATGTTCTCCTTGCTTTTACCTTAAGTCATCCAGATTTTTTGATTTTTGTCCATAAAATAAAAAAGGTTTTTTGTAGATAAATTTTTATTGGCACATAAACTTTGGTCATTGTTTATAAACCTTGTTTTAAAAAATCTATTTGTTTTTAGTGATTTTTTGTTTTATTTTTCTATACTTAGTTCTACTTTAATTTTTTTACTTTTTGACTTAATGCTACTTTAAATTTATTATATTTATTTTAAGCTCTACCCTGTTGCTTGTTTAGTCTTGTGAGTTTATGTGCAATGTTTGTGTGATTTATTTAAGTCATAATAAATCTGTCCATATAAATAAATTCAATGAAATTTACGATATGATATGTTTTCACATACATATGTATGTATAAGTGTATGTATGTAGTTTTTAAGGAGATAAACTATCCGAACTTTATGTGAATGCACACACATAAATGCGCATAAGCACAAAAGCTATATATGTATACATATATACATACATACATATACATTTATACATATTTAGAAGTTCATAGATAGAATTCTAGCTGAATTTAAATAAATAGATAGTGATATTTGTCCCCATAGAATTTATTTTATTAAACTTTCATAACAAGGATTTTAATGTTCATAATACTTTTTCTTTATTTGTCATATTTTAGTTTCTCGTTCGTAAACATTGCACTGCATTATTTTTGTTTTATCTCTAAAGTCAACTTTTTGACTAAACTTACAGTCTTTCTATGAGTTAGTTTGTATTTATTTATAACAGTAAATAGCATTGAAATATAAAAAATGTATAGATTCAACTAAAATAAAATTTGTCAATTTTAAAATATGGATCCTTTAAATTTACCAACTTATAAATCTAAAGAAAATTCCATTCTTTTTGTCTTTTGATAGGGAGGCTTTTAAATAGGGAACTTGAAATTATGGCATTATCTTAGTTTATCCCTTGCGCCACACATATAAATAAATAGGTTTACTTTTATATATCTACATATCGCTCATTTGCTGCAAGAACGGCATAACTC
>NDXZ01018347.1:0-14820 GCA_003055125.1 Paykullia maculata
GTCAATATTACTTTTAATGGCGGATTTTTCTATCTAGTCGGGGAAGGTCTAGGCCTACTAGATCCAAAGATATGACACCGGTCAAATCAACAAATTATTTTAAAATTTGACTAAACTATTTTTGAATTTGACTAAACTATTTTATCTCACATAAGTGGAAAACTTATGAAAATTTGTCTAATAAAATTGTAACATTTTTTTGACAAAAAAGCTTATGCCGATTTAAAGTTCCAAATCAAGGCGAATATATATCAGGTGGCCTCAGTTAATCAGCTGATTATTTTTTTTCGTCATGCTAATGTCAAACTCCATACATAAAAAATAATTTTCTCTCTCTTCTTGTAAAGCCTAGTGTCAAACTTCATATAAAAAAAATGGATAAAAAAATCCTCTCCGAACTGAGGCCACCTGATATGAATTCGCCTTGTTCCAAATATTTGAAAAATTTGCTTTTGACAAAACAACTTATTTCTAAAAATGTTGTTTTGTTAGTCTTAAAGTTCTAAAACGAGGAATCACATGTTGAGAAAAGTTGTTTTGTCAGCTAGTCGATCGTGAACATTCAGTGCAAAAGAAACTATTTGCTTCAAAATTGTGTTTTTGTAAAAAGTAAACTATAAAACAATAAAATTTAATTTCTATTTAAGTGCTTTTGCCGCTTGCATTTAAAAAAAAACTTTAAAATTTTAAACACGTCTGTCAATAAAATGAAGAATTTAAGGATGATTAGAGGAAGAAACATGGTAGCTATGGCGCAAAACAAGCCGAAATTGATAACAAACAGTAGGTTAGAATTAAATACTGCGAAAGACTAAGAACCTGATATCAAATTTCACAAAAAAATTGATGAAGACGGATCAGTATTAGAATCATTCCCTAATGAAACAGCTACTACGTTTGATGCGGTAGGCATATCTGAAATGATCTCAGCTATCACAAAATCTGTAACTGACAATAAAAGTGAAACCGAAAATATTAAATCAATGGACCAAAGTGAGAATGAAAGCGATCAAGATCCATTTCATGAAACCGATTATGGCGACTCGGATTATTTTCCAAGCAGTGACTTCGATTTAGATACTACAGCAGACAGCACTCGTGCTATTGCGGCGGTTTTGGAGTTAAATATGCAAAATTTGGAAGAGTACCCCATCAACATCATCATTTAAGAATAAGAATAAGATTGACAAAAATCTTGGAAAAGGGTACCATTGTACATATACCCTTGTCACCTGTGGTAAAAGGTGACAAGGGTATATGTACAATGGTAATATCAGAAGTTTTTATAAATATTTTTTCTATGGAAAGAAAATAAGAAAGAAGCTACATGTACATATTTGTAAATCGAAGACAGGTATATAAAACAGTAAGCTGTTAAGAGGAAGAATACAGCTCAATTGGGTCCGTATCTTCGACCCTTTAGTGATACCTGTGGAGAGAGAAAATTGCAAACAAAACTTTTTTCAAAAAATAAAAATTTGTTTAAAATTATTTGTAAAAAAATTGCCAAAATCGAGAAAATTTTTTTCAAAGTTGCCTTTAAAAAAAAATTTAAATTAGAGTTATTAAACTGAAAAATTAGACCACAATTTAATTGTTTATGTTAGACGAATGACGCATTAGTTTTGTTTGTACTTAACCGTCTTTAAATTATTTTCTTAAAATTAATTCCACCATATCTTACACGGCAGCTATTTAAATGTTAATGAATGACTCTATTAAAGTCAAAAATTATTAAGTGTTTTTTTTATATTCCCCATATTTTAATGTGGTTTATGCTTAATTTTCAAATTTAAAATAATAATAATAATGATAATTGTTTTCCTTTTCTTAAGTAAAGTTTAAAAGATAATAAAAAAATTTCCAAAATTAAGAACTAATACTTTCACTTAAAATCTACAAACAATAACAACAACACAACAAACACAAAATGTGTTAAAGAGCAACAAATGGCAGCAACAATAGAAAGATAAATATTTAAATATAGTTGTTTTGTTTGTTTCAATTTCTCGATTTACATTAATTTAAATATGAAAAAAAGAAAGAAAAAAGTGTAAAAGAAATTTATAAATATTTGCTACTGCTGGTTTTCATACAATGAAGTTGCCATGACCTTCAACGACATTAATTAAACAAAAAAAACATTTTAAACTTTTCTGGTTAACAAAAGACACACGTGCAACATAACAGCTTCGCGGTGAAAATACAAAAACATAATTTAATTGTTTATTTCCGTTTTTACAACGTCGAAAAGAAAATTGTCCACCTGCAAGTTCAAATTATGCAAACAGAGATCGTTTGCAAGAGTTTTAACCCGTTAGACGGTGTTTTGGTACTTGTGGGGTTTTTTTTAAAGTTAATAACTTTTTTAGGCGCAATTGTGTTTTGTCTTTTATTGGCTTAATAAAGAAAAAAAAACAAAGAAAAAACTAGGAAAACCTTTTTTGTAATTTTGTAATGATTTCTTTTATTACCAGCTGTTGTTTCTTTATTGTTTCAAATAAATTTTAAAATTTCTCACATTCTCTTTTAAAATTATTAAGGTTTATTGTTATACATAATTTTGTTTGTAATTGATAGCACCTCGAGCGCGATCTAGTATCAAAATATATATTGTACGTGTAGCAATGTCATAAAAAGAAAACTCTAAGCTTCATAACTCAAACGAAAATGTTATGTAAAATAACGTATCGTAATGTTTCATATTGTTCCAGTTATTTAAATACATACATACGTAACCGGGGAATATATTAATTTTCTAAATACAAACCCATAGTCAACATTCAAAAAAATGTAAACATGGACGTTCACGCATGGGGAAATTTTTAAATCGTGCACGATTCATGTGCGCCACATTTATATTGAATCGCACTCATGCACTTACACGAACAAATCACGACATGCAAATACCTTAAGCTAAACTCCAGAAATGCATAAAAGTATTTTTTTCCTTGCCTATAAATAAACAAATGAAAATGCTATTTTCCATTAAATACTCTCCAACATTGTACTTAAAAACATGCACACATAACGACAACCATTAAGTTTGTTGTAATGTGTATGCGTTACTAAAAAAAGCTTTTTGTGCAAAATACAAAGTCAGTCGTGGATTTTCATTAGATCTAAGGCGTTTTTAAGCAATTGATGCTGATATTCGATGCCAAAATTCTTTAAACTATGATTGGCAAATTAAAAAGCCCTAAAATATGTCGTGGCTTTAAAAATGCTGAATCTCTACAAAACGTCGTTTTCCAATGTATTAACTAAAACATTATACTGTTGTACAGTGTCCATTTTTGACAAAAATTTCAAAAAAAGGACTAAAAAGTTAACAATATATATATATATATATATATATATATATATAGGGCGCTAATGACAGCACTTCGCCATCTGACCCGATTTTGAGCGATAGCTCCTAATTCGTTCCAAGATACACCCAATTGGTTGAATTCGGAGTCCGTCGAGCGTCTCCATGTTGTACGTGGCCTACCGCTTACATGGAAGAGTAATGATGAAATGGATTCCATCTCAGAGCTTGCTTAGAAACATTATCGTCATTACGACGCACATAGAGGTATTTTGCCAATCTAGCCGGACATTTGGTCAAAAGTGAAATTTAAGAAATGTAAAAATTTAAGTACGCAGCTTGACAGACAACAAAATTTTGCATCGTTTAGTGAATATTCAAAACTTTTGCTTGAGTTTTTTCGTTTTGGGACACTGTTAAAGTCAAGAAAGTTGAATAAATTGCATGGGTACTTATTGACTTTTACCGGTTTTGAGAGGTTTACAATATATTTTTTTGTGGCTAAACGAATAAAGATGTTACATTTTTCCTGTAAAAGATTATATTACCAGCTGCTTATAATAATTTTAAGAAAATTTTTATTATAAAAAAACTCGTTCAAAATTAACAAAAAGATTTTTTCGTTCACTTTTTGAGGAAAAAAAATAACATCAAAATGTTTTTGAAAGTGAGGGCCATCGCGATCCCCAAAATGTTATACATCACGATAAAATATGAAATCTCTACTATTAGAATAAAAAAAACGTTGCGCGTTCTTGCGCCATTTTTTTAATGATTTTTTGAAAATATCACCCTTTTTCTGTTAAAATAGAAGATGCATTTGCTAAGCAAAAGTATAGGAAAACTTAAAAAAAGTATAATTTTTCAGAGGTAGTATTAGTTCTTCTTAAGAAAACTTTTTTCCCCTTAATCCGATTTTTCTTATTTTCAGGCTTTACCAGCCTATGACTATAACACATATTTCTGCCAAGTATTTCATTGATCTAGGAGCACTCAATAAGCAGCAATAAGAAGCAATATAAACTTAAAAAAAAGTGATGTCCGGCTAGATTGGCAAAATACCCCTATGTGCGACGTAGGGTGTGTCCGATCCACTGCCATTTCCGTTTTCGTATCTCCGTTGCTACCGTCATTTGTTTCGTTCTAGCTAGCAACTCGGTGTTCGAAATTGTTTGTGGCCAAAAGATACGCAGTATTCCTCTTAGGCAGCGATTAATAAAAGTCTGGATACGTTTCGTTATGTTGTTAGTAACCTTTCAAGTTGTACAGCCATATACGAGCACTGATTTTACATTCGACTCAAATATTCTAAGTTTGGCTTATTTTATTACTTTGCCAGATTGGGGCTAGTATACCAAAAGATGTCCTGGCCTTGTTTATTAGTGCGCCGACATCGGCTTCGGTGCCACCATCTGCTGCAATTTCGCATCCAAGATAACAAAATTTATCTGTAGCAACAAAAGTATCATTATTGATGGTGATTGGCTCTGTTGCTGAACCGATACTTAGCGTTTTTGTTTTGCCAGCGTCCCGTCTTGAGTCCCATGTATTGCAGCTTTTCCTGGAGTTCTTTAGTAGTTTTTCTTTAGGCCACTAAGCTTGTGTGAAAGCAAACAAATATCGTCAGCATATGCAAGGTAGTTTAAATAGATGTTGTTAATTTTCCATTGTATCCCTTGTTTTTTATTCTCGATGTTATTGAGGACATCTTCCATAACGATAAGAAACAAGAGTAGTGATAATATACAACCTTGACGAACTCCACTCTCGATCATAAATGGGTCAAAAAGTCTTCCCTTATGTAGTACGATGCATCTAGCATGATTGTAGCTTTCCCTTATTATTGTTATATATTTCTCCGGTAAAAAAGTTAACAAGATAGCAAAAAATAGTGCAAAAACTCCTAAATACAAGTAAAGGATTCGCTTACTGTAAATTATAATAGGTAAACACTGTTTTTGAATAGAGGGATAAGAATATAATACTTCCTTATCTACCATTTTAATGGCATAAAATTACATACATACATATAAACACTGCCAAACAAACTATTACCTCTAATCACCCCTTCCTTATTAATGTTGCTAAAGTCTATGACTTCCAATGCAATTTAAAATTTCATTCAGACTTCCTTGCAAAACAAAAACAAAAAAGAAACAAAAGTTGTTGCCTTAAAACAAAATTACAATATGACTAAAATAAATTACAAGATTCAAGTTCAAAAACGTTGTCAGTTTCATCATAAAAAGCCACTCAAACAAAAACTGGTTTAAAATAGACTTTAAAGATATAAAAATCAACAACTTTCATTCCAACGATTATAACATTGATGTATCAACCATCATTACATTGATTAAGGAAAATTTATGTGTCGGCAATTTCCAAAAATAAGCAAAATATCCACTTGAATTTTGTTTATTTTAAGTTTTTTGTTTTTAACACTTTTGTTTAATATCGTTATAAGGAATTGAATTTGTACAAACTTGAAATCTAAGACGAATATAAACAAAATAAAAAATATTTGTGGTTTAAACGGGTAAGAGACAATCAACATCAATGGTTTGATGGACAATTTTGTGGTCAAGTGATAGAAATTATTAAAATAAATGAAACTGTTAATGGCCGCCAAAAACCAAAAGTTTTTTTTCGCTTTATCAATTGTGTAAGGAAAAGTAAGAAATCGTATATCCGTAAGGAAAATAAGTTGTAAACAACAAACCTGTCTCCATATAAATAAACTAATGACATCTGTGAATTTCCTTAATTATTTTGGTAAGAGTTGGTTAAAAATACAAAAATTTGGTATTTCATGCTCATTTCGTCATATTGGCTTTTATTGTAGGAGGGATGATACACTTTCTTAAGAAGAAGTGGCCAGCTTTGGTAGCAGGGTCGAGTTATCGGCAACTAGAATCTAATTCTAAGGACCATACACATGTCGCAATCGTTAACTGATCTTCTTGTCTCTGTTTGGCCGTACAAAACCAGAGTAGGAGATTGAATTTACGACTTAATACGAATTTTTTGTACCATTACACACTTTATCAGTATTCGTGGTGTTCTCTATCCGGTTTTTGTTAAAACCAAGACAACTTAAACTATTTAAACATTTTTAGAAAAGTTTTCTGAATGATTTTTATACTCAGCGACATAAAACGATATGGTGGGTGTATTAATTATACCACTTTTAACACATCGTACATTAAGATGGTAAATGGTAAAAAAATAGGTCGTATTAGTTTTATATCGAAGTCCCTAAAAAATTATTAAATTTGAAAAAAGGTCTAAAACTTTTTAAAATTGTCCCGCACAGTGGTTACTTTCATTTGTAATTCAAAACCTTAAAACAGCAAGAGAAGTGCATGATGTTAAAATTCCACATAAAAAAAGAAAATGGGTGTGACTCGCCCATATTCCATATAAATTATATTTTTGAATAAATTTTTTTACGGCACAGTTTAAGTATAGACTTTGTATTTTCATATTCAAGCTTACAATATTAACGAAAATAATGATGCCCCGACTACTTTGGTTATTATAATTTGTTGATAATTTACAAAAGATAAGTTATAAATATAAATAATTAACAAAAAATTAAACAAAGTTATTACACAGAAAACAAAACAAATTATATATAATAATGCAACGCTTTGTATAAGGTTGAAATATAAAACTAACACGTATCTCTAATCGTTTTTGTAACTTAATTTAATTTTAAGTAAAACGTCTTCCTTTTGTTTATCAAAAGCAAAATAAATCGCCCAAAAATAATCACATTAATGCTGTAAACACATTCGAGACAGCAGGCGACCGACTACACGACTACAAATGCCGCTGGCTACAATTGTCGCCGTTAGTCAGCTACTTAATTATTTTAAAAACGACATCTACAAAAATAAAACAGCTGTTTCTTTTGTTTTAACATTTTTCAGTGGTGCCACTTTTAAATTTTTTCTTTTACAAAAAAAAATTACGTCTTCTTATGAGGAAATGTGTTGGAAAGAGCACATTTGTGCGAAGCAGAAAATGGCCACCACTTGCGGGATATCATTTTTAATAACTAATCTAAAAATATTCCCTATAAATTTACTGTATTTAAAAAACAAAAAATTAAAAAAATATTTCTTAAATAAAAAGTTATAAGGAATTCACACCACTTCGGTCTTTCTGGGCCACCCTGTACTTTTAATTCTAAAAGTAATCGCATGCATATATTGTTTGTGTCAAAAGCTTATAATATTTTAATTTTATGATTTTATTTTCTGTAAAATAAAATATATTTTCAAGCTGTCATTTATTTCACATTTTTTTTTTTATATTGGTAGCACTAAATTTGCTTTTGTCGCTCACAAAAATAGAAATTAGCCTAAGTTGGCCACAGCTACAACGGTGGTCGTGTAGCCGTGTAGCTGTGCCGGCTTCAATATAATCGTCTCCATATAAACGTGTGTATTTTAATTTTGACAGATTGTAGTCGGTAGCCTGCTGTGGTCTATGTGTTTAATGCATAAAGATCCACAAACTTTACTTTGTAATTAATGTTTAAATACTTACAACTAACAGCAACAAAAAGAAAAAAACATTAAACCTACATTAAAATGCAACCTTGAAATTGAATTGAAAACAATCAGTTTATCATTATATTGAAATGTTAATAAGTATTTGATTGTAGTAAATATATGTATGTATGTGTATGTGAACTTATAGCAGGTGTCATACTGGAGTGGTATAATGTAATCATGCGCCTAACAAAAAAAAAACAAAAAAATCCATATAAAACTGGTATTAAGCTTAAGCATCATACACAACATTTTACTTAATACACAGTTTTTATAATGAAATAACAGCAACACTTTTTGAACTCGTACTTATGGATTCCCTCCATTTCAACTTGCACTCGGTTTTTTTCAGCTGCAAGTCAATTTAATATATGTATATGTATGTATAACATGTAAAATCTGTAAGTAAATATGTAAAACATGTTTAATATGCAGCAATTCAGTGTAATTGGAGTATAACAGTGACTTGTGTTTGTTTGTTTATTATGAAATTACAGTATCGTCACGATCATCGTCGTTACTGGTGTATTTTGATGTGTTTTATGTACATATGTTAGTTTGTATATATAATTATGAGTAAAGAGGAGCCCTATGATTTTACATTAAAAACAAACCAAGGGATTAGATTCATTTTGTATAGGAAAAAAAAACAATCATCTTCCTGTTGTGTAGACATGCCTGAATGATTTGAAAATAGTCAACAAGTTTTAAATGTATTTAACATTTATGGTTTTGTTTTAAACAGGGTGGCAAAAATGATTAGAACAAATTAAAACTGCATGGAGGCATGTCATAACTTTTCATATTTCATAGAATGGATTAGTGAAGTGTTAAATCGAGTATGCAAATTTTTGGCACCATGAAAAATTGCCTCAATGAAAAATGTCCCGAATGCTTTACATTGAAAACAACAACACGAAAGTTTGAGGCAATTTTTCCTATTTTTTGGGCCATTTTTGAAACCACCCCAAACTTTTTATAATTTTGGGGCCATTTTTTATTTTTAAATTTTGTGATACTATGAAAAATGAAAACTGGCCCCCAAAACTTAAAAACGAAAAATGGCCCCAATTTTAAAAATGAAAAATGGCCCCAAAAAATAGGAAAGGAAAAATGGCCCCATAATCAAGAATGAAAAATGGCCCCAAAAAATTCTCAAAAAAGGCAAAATGAAAAATGGCCCCAAAATCAAAAATGGTCCCAATTTGTTACGGTGGAAAAAAAACACGAAAATTTGGCGCAATTTTTCCTGTTTTTTTGGAATAATTTTTCCTGTTTTTTATGGTAATTTATTCATTTTGAACTTTGGGTGATCTTTCTTTTCGGGAATCACCCAAAAATTCTTGGGCCTTTTTTTATTTTTCGATACCATTCAAAATGGTTAACTGAAAAGCGTTTATGAAAATGAGGTTTTACTGGTGTGAAATAATTTCCCAAAGAAAGCTGTTAAGGCTTCCCTTAAACAAATGTTGTAGACAGCCGCCCTTCGGCCGGGCGCAGGAAAAATTAACTCTGATGAATTCGAATCGTCGGCTTCGCTATAGCCTTCGGCCGGGCACAGGGACTTTCAATTCGGATGCTTTTCAAACACCTGCATCGCAAAGTTCAATCGCTCTGATAGATGATTATGAGCACCATTAAATGCTCGTAATGTCCAATGAGTTTCTCGAATTAAAATAAATTTTAAAAATTTGCAAACGTTGCTCTGGCATGAGCTCACTTTCATGTAATCCGAAACCATATTTGTCTCAAAAAAAGAGCACTTTCTCGGTTCAATTGTTACAAAAAAACATGTTGCTTATTTAAAGCTCTCCGTTTTACAAAATCTAACTTTTCCTAAAGTGCTACAAATTGAAAATTTTGAAATTCTTTATGAACGTGAAAACATCATTGTTTCTTTTTTTACTCTAACTACATAATTTTTATACATTTTTCTTTCACAACTTTGCTTTAATACATTTGCAACTTTTAATATGTGTTATACTGTTATCAATGAATGTTACTAATGCAATTAACCAACAATTATGCGGAAAATAAAAAAAAATTGCATACATTTTTTTGTCGACAGTTTACTGCTGCAAGCAAATTTTCTACAACTTGTTTTAATTTATTTTTCGCACATACGAATCGTCTGACTGTCTGTTAAACGGAGATGAGTTGAATGCAACGGAGCTTAAAGACGAAGCTGTTTATGAAATAACGATAATTAATAAGACACAAATAACAGGAAAATGAAAAGTCGATAATAAATGAAAAAATTATTAATATAAATATTTTGCCATAATTTCTTAGTATGTATTTCTTAAAAGTTTTCAAAACTAAATATTGCCGCTTTTGATGTTTAAAATGAAATATATTTTTTAACTTCTTTTTTCTCTAGTTGCTTTAAATTTTTTTTTCATACTTACTAAATGACACAGCCATTCGTTTTAAATCAATTTGCTGTAAAATGTTTCTACTACTTTTCAAACCGTACAGATCCATCCCACTAAAGATTCACTACAAGATAATAAACCTATAATTTAAAAAAAAATATAAAAAAAATTAATAAATTTCACAGTGTTTTTTTGTTGCTTTTGTTAAAAAAGCGTCATAATGATCTGTGGTTTATTGTTTCAGTGTTGCTTATTTCGTCAGTTGCAATAGACAGACATAAAATGTATAAAAAGTTTACAAAGAGGTTAATTAAACTTGTGGTCTATAAGAAATAAACAGCAATAAATGGTCTTAATTAGTGTAAGCATTGTAATGCTACACATAAAAATACATCATTTGTTATGACGAGGTTAAGGGTTAAATGTTTTAAATAAATAGAAATCATACTTTTAACAAAATTGAATTACAAAATTCATTGCCAAATTTTTTTTATAGCTGGAAAACTTATCACAACTTTTTACAAAATACATATAGATTTTATTAAAAATTTCATTAAAAATAATATTTACATAATTCACGATTAATTTAAAAAAATTACGATTTCAATTTATTTTGTTTATTTTTTTAATATTTCGTAAATGTTTGTTTTCATAATGTTTTACCTAGAAAGCAAAAAAAAAAAAAACGATCGATCATGAGCCTCAGTTATATATTTTTTTTATCTTAGACGTGCGGGTTCGGGGGTGAAAAGTTACTCATGATCCGATCCTAATCTTAATATGGTTACTTTTCTTATTGGCAGAAAACAATGAGAGTACGAAACACACTTTTTGCGAAGCATTGATTTTCATAATGTAAATAAATATTTGCAGAAGCTGTGCGCCGCAAAGTTTTTTCACAACAAAATGAAATAATTTACTCCGATCGCTAAAAAAAAAATGCTGTTAACACGTACATACATACAATCATGCATAAAAAACATATACATATATAGATGCATATACTTATGTATATGTATGTACATACATATATACATATCATTTTCAATTCGAAACTCTTCTAAAACCGTATTTCAATATATTAATTTTAACTTTATTTTCCTACATGGAATATCTAAGTATGTATCTATACATACATGTCCACATACATACATACATACATATGTATGTATGTAAAATTTTTAGAATGCGTTTAAAATACAATTAACACACTTATCACATTTCATTGCAACAAAACACTTTAACTAACAAAAGCACATGGCCATCGCTGCAGGTGAAAAGTAGTACGTTAATATTTTTCCCTTTTTTATTCCACTTTAATGAAAAATTAATAGAAAAAAAAACAAACAGAAGAAACGAAGCCAACTGATTTTCAAAAGCACTAAAAATAAACCAAGAAGAAAAAAAAGACTATACCATAAACTACAACGAGTAAGAAAGTAATGGTCGGTTAATCCCAACCCTACACCCCATAATAGAAAACATAAAACTGTGTATTTGTGATAAAGCTTTATTCTGATTTTGGCATTAGACATAAGTCAGAAAAACTTTTGCATAAATTTTTAGCAATATTATAAGGGTTTTGGTAATTCCCGTTAGTGGGGTTGTACCAATTAAAGACCGGTCTTCACAAAATTTTGTATTTACATAAATATTTTTTGTGTTTCAATTTATCTTAATTTCGTTATGTTTAACAGTTTTCTGGTTTTCTGGGCGTTTCAATGATTTCTTGAATTGGGCCTTATATGAGAGTTAGATTTTTATTTCTAAAAAAATTAATTGCAGTGAATTTTTTGTCGATACCAATAGTTTTAATGGTTTCATAAGTCTTAAGTCAAAAATGAACACTTATTGATAAGCGTGCAATGGCAAAAAATAAGATTAATTCCATCAAAAACATGAATGAAAGAAAAATAGCTCAAAAGGAATACAGGCAAATCGACAAACAGGTCAAGCATGCGATAAAGAACGACAAAAAGGAATATGTGAACAATATAGCGACGGAAGCTGAAAATGCAGCTGCAGCGCACAATTTGAAAGATCTGTTTAACATTACTAAGAAAATTGCTGGTGCAACAAGAAAAAGTTCCGTTCCTGTTAAACATCTGGATGGCCTCCTACTCACTAACGTTGACGAACAACTGAAACGATGGAAAGAACACTTTCACAAGGAATAACAATAATATCAGCTCATTACCTATTAAGACCGAAACACCATTAAAACGGGAAATAATAGATGCCATTGTAGCTCTTAAAAATGGAAAAACAGCTGGTGTTGATAACATTACTGCAGAAATTCTTAAAGCGGACCCAACATTATCTGCGAATATACTTCAGCCACTGTTTCTATAAATATGGACCACTGAAGAGTTCCCAACTGACTGGCTGTTTACGAAAGAAGATGCTACTGATTGCAATAACTGGAGAGGTATCACAATTCTTTGCACGGTAATGAAAATTTTTATGAAAATCATCTTGGAAAGAATGGTAGAACATATCGACGGAAAACTGCGTCCTGAACAAGCAGGTTTCAGAATTGGCAGATCGTGTGTCGATCAAATTAACACCCTTTGGATTATAATCGAACAAGCAGTGGAAATGCAATCTCCGTTATACATGCTATCTATCGATTATGAGAAAGCTTTTGATTCTATTCATAGAAAATGTATATGGGCCGAACTGAAAAACATGGGTGTTCCACACAAGATTATTTCTATAATACGTAGCAGCTATGACAGTTTTCAATGCACTATACTACATGAAGGTAAAATGTTAGATCCATTTAAAATCATTTCTGGCGTAAGACAGGGATGCCTTCTGTCCCCATTGTTGTTCCTTATTGTAATGGATGCAGTCTCTCGGCGCACAAATAATGACAATTCACGCGAAATTGTTTGGGACCCCCTCCGACCAAATAACCGGCTTGAATCGCTTGACTACGCTGATGACAAGTGCAAATTGTCCCATAGACCTTGTGATATGCAAACCAAGCTAGAACAACTTTCTATAGAATCCAACAAAGTTGGTCTTAGAATAAACGCCTCAAAAACAAAGGAAATGCGCGTAAATCCCAGATCGTCCGACTGTTTGTACCTTCTACAAACTAAAGTGCAAAGAGCTTCAATACCTGGGTAGCATAACACCAGAGAACGGTTGAACAATAAAAGATGTTGAAAGCCGAATTAAGAAGGCACTTGGTGCGTATAAACAGCTACATATAATATGGAACTCAAACGCCTACAGCGCTAGATCAAAAATAAAAATATTTAAGTCCCGTGTTCTCTCTGTGCTTCTCTACGGGTGCGAGACTTGGTTCGTCACTGAAGTCATAAAAAATAAACTACAAGCTTTCGTAAATCGATGTCTCCGAAGAATTCTTAAAATATTTTGTCCCCGTACAATAACAAATGAACAACTTTGGGCCAGAACTGATTTTGGTGACATTGATACCGAAGTGCGCAGAAGAAAATTTGGTTGGATCGGTCATACCCTTCGTAAACCACCGGAGGAAATATGCAACCACGCCCTTGTTTACAACCCACAGGGAAACAGAAAACTATGACGGCCATAAAACACTTGGCGGCGATCCATACTAAAGGAAATAACTTCTATACCTCATAGCCTTGGTAGAACCTTCAAGAACATCGGAGAGCTCAGAGGTATAGCCGAACATCGACAGAGATGAAGACAACTTATAGACAGCCTATGCCCAGTATAGAGGCAGCCCGTAATCGATGACGACGAGCAAGGCTCTATTATTATTATTATTATAAGTCTTAAGGTGATTTTCGTGAAAAATCCTTATATGGGAACTACTGCCAATAATAAACCGATTACCGCAAAATTTTATATTTACTTTAAGGTTTATAAAAAATTTGTTTATGTTGATATATTTTTTTGTTAAACTAGTTTTTGTAAGTCATTAAGCTTGTATAATACCCTTATCACTAGTGTTGGTGTAGGGTACAAAAATCCACCTTAGAAAGCAAAAAGTCATTAAACACTATTTTAATATTTTTGTTTCTATATAAGTCCGTAATCATATAATAGTTTCACGTAGATATTTTGCCATGTGAATATAGAAGTAAAATGAATCTAATGTTACCAGTGTGACCTTGTTTCCGGATTGTCTAGCACGCGACTTTAATGGCGACGACGAATACGATAGTGATAATCAACAACAGCTACCAGTAATTGTACATATACATACATATGTATGTAAGTTTATATATTTATGTACAAACAAAAAGTAAATATACTGATCGTTGTTATGGCAATGACTTAAAAAACAGCAGGACTATGCTACATGTTTTAATTTAATTTAAAATTAAATTAAGAATTAAAAACGTTATTGATTAAAAATTTGTTTAAAAAAATAAAATTTAGGAAATTATTTGCTCCAGAAAAAAATTTTTTTTTAATTATAAAAATGTATGTATTTAATTGAGGGATTCACAAGCAACTCTTATGTCATATGTTCTAAAAATTTAAAATGGTTTAATTTACTTTAAACTAAAAGTGTCCTAAAATAATATGACTCTGACTGCTATGTTTATTGTGCTGTCCTAAACTATCC
>NDXZ01018371.1:0-13779 GCA_003055125.1 Paykullia maculata
AAGATTTGGCACAGCCAAATATAGCATTCTTACTTGTTTTTTTTTTTAATCTAAATTTAAATAACGCACCAATAAAATTAAACGTTTAACAATGTTTTACCAACAATTGTTAAAAAATATTTGTGGTACAACAGTTATTTGAGAGCAAACAAATAAAATAAATCTCTTACGCAATGCATTATAATAAATAACTGCTACTGAGGTAAAATTAGCGCAATGTTTAAAAGCAAATTCATACAATAACACTTTTCCATTTGTACCGATAGTAACAGATATGTTTGTATTTACAAAGTGTATTCGTTTAGCCAAAACTTTCAGATATAAGATTGCGCCTCTTTAATACATACATATATATGTGCATACGTACCTGGTAAAGGGTATATAAGATTTGGTACAGCCAAATATATATGTAGCGCTTTTACTTGCTTTTCTTTAGTTAATGCATGTACTTACATATGTATGATAGTGATAGTGATAGTTTAAGGTTACTTTTCATTTTCAACTTTTAGTCCCATCAGTCGTGAACGAGCAAAATATGATATATCATGGAGTAAGCAATCTGCCTTAATCAATACGTTTAAAACCAATTTTACTACAGAAATGCAACGAATACAAGATGAGAAACTATCTCGTTGGGAGTCGCATTTTCGTGATTACGGTCGCGGTGTATCAATGTTTCGTACAACAGCTGTTATAAATCTCATTGTCGAAGGTATTCCCGAAAAGTTGCGACAAGAAATATGGATGATATTTTCTGGTGCTATACATGAAAAAGAAATGCATCCAGGCTTATATGAAGATTTAGTGGAGAAGGCCGCATGTATTAAACAGTCTTTAACGCACGATGAAATCGAACGGGACTTGCATCGTTCGCTACCAGAGCATCCAGCTTTTCAAAATGATGATGGTTTGTTTGCTTTAAAGCGCGTTCTCCAAGCGTATGCTTTGCGTAATCCTCAAGTTGGTTACACACAAGCCATGAATATTGTAACATCTGTATTTTTACTATTTTGTGATGAAGAGAATGCCTTTTGGTTGCTGGCTAGTTTGTGTGAAAGTCTTTTGCCCGATTACTACAAAGATAAAGTCGTTGGAGCCCAGGTATGTTAAACGTTTGCGATTAATAATTATTGATTAGGTAGATTATATACATATATGTATACGAAAATTTTTAGATTGATCAGGGCGTTTTAAATGAATTGGTTAAACATTTTTTGCCCGAGCTACACAGTCATTTAGATGAATTGGGCACCATTAAAATGATATCTCTCTCTTGGTTCTTGACAATTTTCATTAGTGTTATATCCTATGAAAGTTCTCTGCAAATAATCGATTGCTTCTTTTATGACGGCGCAAAAATTATATTTGTATTAGCTCTACAAATATTGGAATGGAACAAAGATAAGCTACTTCGTTGTAGCGATGATGGGGAGGCTATGTTGGTACTTTCTAAATTTTTAGAAGGCATTTATAATCCCGACTATGACTTACCGGTGGCCAACGACAAACGCAAACGTACACAATCGGTACAAACGTTGATTCATGAAGCCTACACAAATTTCGGAGACATAACTTTGCAAAAAATCGAGGAGTTACGCAACAAGCACCGACGACTAACCATGCGTAAATTTGATTTGGACAATGAGGAAACCATAGTAAAATTTCACGCGGACAATATGTATTTTAGTAATGAAGAGCTGCGTATGTTGTTGGGCATTATTCGCGAGGAAAAGATGGCGTTTCGCAAAGCTCATCTGCAGAAGCTGCAGGCTCATATAGGTGAATCTCCTATTTTAGTGCCATCACCTTCATCTACCCACCATCGATTTGGTGTTCCCGACAACAACTGTAGTCGGGCTGAAGCGTATAGTATTGATTTTGATACATTCCGTGTATTGTTCTACGAGCTGACGCCATGGCGCACATGTGTGACGATTGATTTGTCTGAAAAGTTATTCCGTGTAAGTAAAAACCAAACAAAAACCAAGATGTGTTTGTAATTTGAATAATGTAATATTGAAATCTTTATAATTTCATAATGACAGCTGACCGACAAAAAGAGTACTGGGATGTTAGATTTTTGTCAAATTCTTAATGCCTTAGGTCTTGTCTGTTCCAGTAAATATACCGAGAAACTCAAACTTTTGTATATTTTGCATTTACCACCTTTACTCTCGAAAGTAGAAATTGAACAAGTAAGGAATCCAAAAATTGAAACTAAAGACGATGCTGAAGAAGCCATTGAAGCTGAAGATTTCTTTAGCAATGATCCATCTGAGTCAATCGAGGCATTGCCATCACCTACCGACAATAATTTCGATGAAAATGATTATGCTTTAATAACGGCTACTCAGAAATTGCATTCACTAGCAGGCTTGACGGGCAATAACTTTATGGACATCTTAAGGACACCCAATTTATCGACCGCCTCGAATGCTTCATCAATTGCGGTCAATGCCAGAACGTCAACATTTTATGTAGATTTATCCGAAGATGAAAATAACACTCCTGGTGGAGGTGGAGCAGCTGCCTTATTAGAGAGTGTAGCCCGTTCTCAAAATGGTTCATCTAATATGTCACCACTGAAGCAGCAAGGTCGTTTTGAATCCATTGACACCTTTTCAGATATATCCGATTTGGGAGCGGCTAAAGTTACACCGCCTCAATTAAATGTCGAAACAATATCAAACTTTTCACAGATCAGCGATTTAGTTATGAACACAAATGCAAAAATAGATCGAACCGACTCTAATACCGACACAAAAAGTTTGGGCAGTCTACGTTATCTTCTAGATCAGCCAGATGCTGCCACTTCTCCTAATAAAAATATACCCAATATGAAAAAGACGAATTTTCAAATATTATGGAGAAGTTTAGCCGAAATTCTGGGAAAAACCGATGCTGACATGAATCAGGCTTGTAAGAACTCAAATACATTGTAAATAAAATAGGTCTGTTCATTTGCTAGTAATTGCAGAATATACAAATTTTTGCAAATTCTTCCTCAAATATGTTAAAATTAAAGCTGGAGTAAAGGTTTTACTACCAACAGTAAAGAATTACAAAAAAAAGTACGATATTATTTAACCCTTAAATGCATACCGTACCATATATGATACATGTATATAATCGTACGACAATTGAACAAATTTAACTTAAATGTATCAATTTAGACTTTACATGAGAGCAGACAATATTGCTTCTCATATAAGAGCCGTTGCAGCTCTCTTATGTTATAAATAAGCTTCACAAAGTTTTCGTATGCACTTTTTGCACATAATTTCAAAAGTGATTTTCAGAAGCGAAAACAAAGAAATATTATATATTATTCGTATTGAGGTTAGTTTGAGTAGATAGTTTGTGCTTTGTTTTGTTTGATTAATTTAAATAATCAAATTAAATATCATAAATGATCGATTTCTTCTATTTTTCTAAGTACATCATGCATTTGCATATGAAGTTTATTTTGTGTTATTCGACTACTGATACTAGTTTTTTTGATGTTGTCTATTTTGAAATGGATAACGTTTTTATTGAATGAAAGATGTTCAATGCTCAAGAAGTAGCTGATAGGCTTCATAATAATAATGGAGACCGATCCGAAGATGAAAATGAAAGGATTAATTGGATAATGATGATACTCAAATAGCGCAACGCATAAGAAATCAAACTGAAACTGAATATGTAATATAAGTAGAAACAACAGTTTTTAATACTGACGAGCTAGGTTAGGTTAGTTAGGTTAGAGAACATATCGTGGCCCTCAGAGGGGGGAATTCACCACTTCACCCAGAGACAGAATAGTCCATTGTGATAGTCCTTTTAAGAGAAAAATATAGAGAGAGAAATGTACAAGCAGAAAGTAGAAAAGGAGGATGGTTGTTTTAGGAAGGTGTACGAGGTAATGCATTTGCTGCCGATAGCCATTTAAGGCCCTTGCCGTAGACCAACATAGCGTATGGGTTACAGCCCGATAGTGTCGGCATTGAAATCTCCGAAGTATCGATGTCGTCTACCAGCGAGTATCGGACAACAGCATAATACGTGTTCCACCGTTTTCTCTGCGTCCTCGCACAGACGGCAAAAGTCAGCTGTACTAGGTTTCCAGTTTGCCGAAAATGATCTGATGTTGCAGTGATCGGTCAGAAGGCCAGTGAGCAGCTTTAGGTCTCTTTTTCCAATAGACAGGAGATTATTGGTCCTGCATCCTTCAACATCTGCCCAGTACTGGTTCGCCTTGTGCTCGATACGAGACTTATGATTTAAATGTATCTATTCTTAAAGCTTCTGAACTTTTAGTTCCTGATATTGGTGCGTCAATATCTGTGGATTTATCTATAGTGAGCCTTCGTCGCTTCCACGAAAAATATCCAAAACATCGTTTTCATCAATGCCTATGGCACCTGTAGATCATGTTACTAAAAACGCAAAGACAAGTTGAGCCATACAATAGTAGAATCCTAACAAAAAATTATGCTTCCTCGGAAGCAGCTTTGTAAGGCAGAATGCAGTTGTGCGCCGCTTCCACTTCTATGAAAGTTGACATGAATTTTGTATGAGATTTCTCGAGTTGGGGCTCTGCTCTCGAGATTTTAAATGATCTTTTTGAAAAAACTGCTGAATATATTAATTTTGCACGTCACTTTTGTAAGCTAGTAGTTTCAAAAGGCAATAGAAGAAGCATTAAGTATGCACGAGTCACATTTATTGCTTCCAAATAAAGATTTTTTTTTTGCTGGGATGCTATTTAATATAATTATAAAGATATTGTTGTTGACTTAACTTCCAGTGATTTTGAAAGAGTTGTTTGAAACCTACAACTATACGAAAATCTTTTCTTGAAAGTTCTAAATTCAAATCAATATCAGAATGCGAACTCGCAACTTCTTATGCTTGCTCTAAATATTTTTTTCACAGATGGACTTATAGAAAAAATAGTTAACGTAACCACTAAAGTTAAAAAGAACAATTAGTATTTCTTTTTTGATGCTCTGGAACTCGGTTAATATATTTGCATTATTTGTTATGTCTTATCACAAACTTCCTTGTGTGAGAGATCATCGGAATAGACAAAACCGTTAACACGGTAGAAATACATATGTACATTGTATATAAAAGAAATTGTACTTACTTATGTTATTAGGCACGTTATAGCAACAAACACACAAACAAACAATAGGATTTAAAGAACAAATAGGGACGAAATTTTGGTCAGATATAAAACGAGGACTCGAGTTGAACTTTCTATGGAATCATATTTTTTATTTTGTTTAATATGAGTAAAACGCAATAAAGTTTAATTAATATTGATCACACATAAATGACCGAATATAAAAATATGTATATTTTTTGTTCAAAAGGAAAACAATAAAAAATGTAGACTCAGCTAGTTTGTAATGGTTTTTAGTTAATGAACAGATCTAATGTTGTGTGATTTGATTGATTTATTTTTTTTTTATTTTATTAAAAAAATATGTAAATAAAAGGGACTGAAAATAACGATTACGATTGTAGTTTTTCACCAACAAAACAAACATAATCCAGAAATATAAGAAACATGATGTGGCATATTAAAACTATTTTTTTTTTAATGTACTCTTCAAATATGCAATAATCATTTGTTTTTAATTTTTATTAAAAAAAATGTAACTTTTGGTTTTAATATTTTGGTTAAAAATAATTTATTTATTCGATTTTTTTTTTGAAGTTTAAGAAATTTTCACAGTTAACTAATTGTACAGATATAATTAAAAAAATAATAATAATTATTATTATTATTCGACAAGTAAAAAACAATTTTTTTTTTTTAATTAACAAAAAATGGATCATAATCGTTACGTTCTATGGTAAATATCTTGTCGTTTCGCATGTAACTTTTTCATTATTAATTTTTAAATTTGTATCAAGTGTAGTGTGTTGGTATACACATTTTTAAATGTGTTTTTATACTATTTAAAGACGTATCTTTTGTTTGATAAATAAAAAACAAAAAAAAGTATTTTAAAGAAACCTTTTTTTTGTTTCAAAAGATTTTAATAGTTAATTTACAAACCAGCCTTATGATTACATGCGATTCGGCAAAACCCATTTTTTAATTGTTTTTATGTTGCACGTTCATATACATATGTATTATTAATGTTTATATATGTGTGTGTTTGTCTTTCTTTTAATTTTAGATGAAAATCTTTTAGAGTTGGGTAAAGATAATATAAGAAAAGACTCTAGTTTGGAGAGTTTTACCCAGCTAAATTTAGGTAGCAATGAAGAGGTAAGTAAATAAATATGTACTACTCTTTGCTTTATTGTTCTTATAAAAATATGTATTTATTTATTTAACTCCATGCCAGGGGTATAATTAATTCATTATCGACGAAAAACGATTAAAATGGCAAAAGTATTATTCATATTTTATGGTTCTGCCTTTGATATTATCTCAATATTAGGTTTATTTAAATACGGTAATTTAAAAACATTTATTTTAATATTAAATTTGAGATTATTATGCAACATAAGAAATAAATAAAAGTAATTTTCCTCAAGTATAAACTTCATAGTGAATCATCGCGGAACGCGCTTAAAAGATAGTCGAATGTTAAATTTGTACGCATTGAAATTAAAAACTATTATATGTTATTTCTATATATATATATAATTCTGGTTTGCCACATTATAATTACTTAAAGCTAAAAAAGCCATGAAGATTTTGCTACTCGATGAGTAATTAAATATGGGCTAAATTAAAAAAAAAAAACCTGACCAAATTGGCCCACTTAGCAATTTATAAAAATTTTGATAATATTTGAGTCTTTTATAACTCTTTTGCACTATTAAACAATCATTTATGCGCTCATTTTCTAATCGGAAGAAAATGGTACCCTACCCGCGACTCTTCTTGATGAGTTTTTTTTTAACCCAAGTATTGGTCAGTTTTTAATTATTTTCGAGTCATATTCAAATTTGTTCTTATGATCTAACAGATAATTTTTTAAACGTCAGTGCGAATTATTTTTGAATCTTTTTTCAAGCGCGCAAATGATTAATCAGTTTTGATCATCAATACTATTCGAAGAAGACTGACTCAGTCAGGTGATTTATTCAAAGGTTAGGCGGGATTTGGGAAAATACAATTTCTTTAAAACACTTAGAACCTATAAATGTATGTATGTATGTATTAATTTTTCTGCAATAAAAACAAAAAAATCTTAAATTTGTTTATAAATTAAAAATCGCCTTTGAATTGAAAACATACATACATATGTACATACATATTTATTAGTTTATTTTTATTAAGTTCGAGGACAAAAATGATATGTAGTCATCAGACTTAATTTTATCGTCGCAGACTATTTAAATAATTCAATTGATTTTAAGCTACATAATCAAATTTGTATTACAGCCTGATTCGAATGGCAATCCGACTACCCCTTGTGAACCACTTACAACAACTAAACTGTTTGTGGACTTAGAAGAGGAAATGAGACAGGCTCGTGGTAGCAGCGGTGGAGGAGATGGCACTTTAACATTAAGCAATCAAAAATCTAGTAAAAGTACTAGTAGTTGTAGTAATAGTTCACTAAACTTTGATGATGATTGGGAAATATCTATAAATCAATTTATTGCTACTGTCTTAGCGGTTACAACAATTGTTAAGGGTTTTTACAACCGTACACCCATAAAGCAAAATATTGAAAAAATGCAAAAGAATAGACGCAAATGTATATCATCGACTTATAGTTGTTAAAAACAACAACACAAATTACATAAAAACATATATGTACATATGCATGTATGTACATACATATATTTAGACTAAAAACTAAAAAATTGTCATTTAATTACGAATTAATAATATTATTAATTCGCATTTTAAATACTTTATTTTCTCGCTTCACCAACATGCATACATACATGTATTATTATTATATTACTATCTTAGATATGTGCGTAGACATATTCATACACACATACATACATACATATGTAAATGGGATAACGTTTGTGTTGTAATTTTTAAGAAACTTTATTACTGTAGTTAATAGTAAAAGTAAGCGAATGATTATAATATGTGTGTGTTTTTTTTTTATTATTATTAAGGAAATAAATATAAAGTGATGAAAAATGTTTTTTGTTTTTGATCAAAATGTATGTAACCATAAAATTGTGCTTATCAAAAGCTACTTATTTTAATATTAGCAAATAATTAATGCATATAAATAAATGTTGAAACATAAATAAATGCTTTAAAATAAAGAAATAATTCGAAAACATACATATGTTTGTACATCTGTAAAACTGACACAAATTTGTAGATAAATATCGCTCGCTCACTAATTCAGCCCTACTATAATTGGCGTAGTCATGTCAATTGTCATCCATACCATTCATTTAACATTGGCGTATATTTTACATACATAAGTACCAAAAACTTAAAAACGATACGACAACCGTAATATGCCTGATTATTGTTTTTTAAGTAGCAACGCAAAAACGGTTGGATTTTATTAAAAAGGGATGTGTGTTAAGAATGTTAACACATACTGGTATCTACATTTGTGACAGAAATCCATTTCGAGAACGAGTCGATTTGAAATCGAGATTATTTTTGTCTATAATTAATTTCTAAGCCTTTCGGTAGCTTTTTTCCAAGTTTTGTTCTTAAATTCGTTGTTTTTCTGGTCCTAATTTTTCACAAAAATATTTGGTAATAAACAAGAGGGCTGTGCCAAATCCTAAATACCCTTTAACACGTGTAGATATTTAATAAGAAGTGTATGTATTAAAAATTTTGTTTCGTTCATTTAAAGAAGTATTTTTTTTTGCACAAACACATATTTTGTAAACTAAATACTTAACAAAAAAAAAACCTTTAATTGTTATTTTTTATAAAAACATTTCAATACATATGTATGTATGTAAATAACAAATATATTTTTAACGAATGTACATACGTCCATTAACATGTGCATAAATAAATACAATATAAATATACATTTATGTATGTAGATACATTTACGTTTAAACTGAGTTATTAAATTTTATTTGGTTTGGTTATTAAAAGATTGAGAATTTTTGGTTGATTCTTATGCATTTAGTTCAAATAATTTTATCTCGAAATTATTTTAGGTACACATTTATTGTTGCTCAATTCGCTACCTCCCGTTATAATATCGACTGTATATTACTTTATACTTTATACCTACTTGTTGGTTATTTTCGTTAGAAAATTTTGTATTTTTTTTAATTTTTTTACCCAACAGATGCTTTAAAATGTGTTATAGATCATTTTTGTGAGTGCTTCGTTTTTTGACGTTTGTTGTTATTAGATAGGACTAATGCAATAGAAATTGAGAATTTAACTCAGTCGCGGACAGTTGATTTTCGCTCTTTCTCATTCTGGGACACAGGCTGTATCTTCGGAATTACTGATTTATCTTCAGGGACTGAACTGGAGCAAAATAATTAAAATTAATAAATTTTTTGTTCTATGGCACATAGCCAACACATTTATTGGGACGTTTGTTGTTTGAACGGGAGTAGTTAGTAAATCGAACATTGTATTATTTAAACCAACAATATTGAAGCATTTTGTTGTATTTTTCTGTGTATGTCACAGATATTAAGGAATGTAGTTTTTTTCTATTGTTATAAAGTATTCCGTTTTACATGTCAGTAGGCAAAATATCAGGTATTAGGTATTTACACAAATCAATTTCATCATTAACAAATACAACTTTCTTGGCTGTATTGTCATCAATTAATTGACGTATTATTGGCCAGATGGTAGAGAATATTCCCGGTGAGTTTATGATAAGACAAATGCCCAAACGTTCCGGATAATGTTTACTCAGCAGCCAAATCATATTCTTTATCAATTGCATGTCCAAACAGGATGCATTAAATTCAGCCAAATCAAAAACAATGCAAAGATTGTCAACAACTTCTTCGAAACATTTTTTACAGGCGTCTTCCAAGCACTTTACAATAAACTTTGTTAATTCATCAATATCACGGTCACTGGAATTGTGGTTTTTGGCTGGAATATAAATGACAGGTCTTCCTATGCAGTCACGGTGTCTTAAAACACAGGCTTTTTTCTGAAATTCTGGCAAACATTCCAAATTTTCAACTCCATATTGTTCGCGCCATCTGTTAGTTTTGAGTATAGCCTGGCAAGAAAACGAAAGTTAATAAAAAGAAAAATATAAGGACATTTAATAGACTTTACTTGAAAGGCATAGTCAATTGTTTTGAATGCTCTCAAATAGCGTTTTAACGAATATTCATTGTGATACTGTTTAGGATCAGCTTCTACTATTAGTTTCATACGGTCATTTAAGTCTTTCAAATCATTTAGATTAACAGGTGTTGCATCTTCTTGTGACATATTGATTGACTCACTTAATTTTTTTCGTCTCCACGTTGTCAATATGTGTATGGTTATTGCATAAAGTCTACAATATTTTCTTTTCTGCGGAACAATTATAAATAATTGATAATGTCGTTCTTTTCTTCAGCACTTTGTTCTGCCTGACTTTCATCGCACTGTTGCCTCTGTGTCATAAACTAAAAAAATCCAATTTAGCGATAAAAAATAAGTCTGTTTAAAAAAAAAACAGTCTAGCGATCTTTTGCGACACGCTATTAAAAACGAGTTTATATGGTTACCGGGCTACTAGTTTGTCGCATTTTTTATGTGATATGTGTTTTTTCGATTCATCCCAAACTAACAATAATGCATTTAAATCATACATGGGAATCATTGGGATTGTTAGACAATAATGTTAATGGTAAAAATATTTAAATATCATTTAATGATACTGTGTTATTATTCTGACTTATTTTTGTGGTTATGATACGACCAAAAAGTATTTATAACTAAAAATAAATGAGAGACAATATATAATTTTTACCATGTATCGAGATTTTTACCCTTTAAACATGTTGTAAGGGTATACATAGATTTGACATTCCGTTTGTAATTTCTACAATATTAATTTCAATAAAACTTACTTTGTTTTGTACTTATTAGTTTCATGTTTCTTCGTTTATACACCTTTTTTTGTATCAGCTGTTTGGTTATGCTCTGACAATTGACCATGATAAAATGCATGTGGGTGTTTTAGTTGCCGCCGTGCGACTACCTTGTGTAATTGTATTATTGTTGAAACTTGAAAACTACTCGCAATTTGCCCTGTCAAAAAAATGATAAATGGCAGCTCTAACATTTAAAGTTCATGGTGGCTTTATATGAAAAAAAAGTGTGGCAATACAGAATTTCCTCGTGTTTCGTTCGCTCGTTCGTCATCAACATTATGGTGTGAAATTTTTATTAATAACAATAGAAAAAATATATTTAGCTAAAGAATTAACGCGTTTTCTTCGTAGTAAAAAATATTCATACACTCGACAATTATTACGAAAATAGTTAATATTGCAAACGAAATTAAAGTGTGCAAAGTTTTGCATACATCACTTCTTTTTGCTTATCATTTTTTGTATGTATTGTGTGTGTTGTGTGCTGCCACGGGCTCGCTCTGGATATATTTTGTTGTCTAAAAGCCAGTCTTCTGGTTAATTAATTATATTAGGTTTTTGGCGATCTACAGACTGGCTGTGGGGCCATCCACTTAATAGAGCCTTGTCAAATCGGATTTCTCAGAAAATACTTCAAGGTCTTTAAAGGCGCAGCCAAAAGCAGCTTTTTAGCTGCGCACGCATTTAAAAAATAGTGATATAATTTGTTGTTGGATCTCTGCTGCTGCTATCGACTGTAACAAGAAGCAAAAACAAACAACAAAAAAACGCAAACGAAACTAAAAAAATTGTCACAGGTACTTCTCTCTAAGGTGATTGTTTCGCCGCGTGTTCTTCCCGTCCCTCCAAGTTTTTTTTATTTTATTTGTTGCAACAAATGGCTGACGTTAGTGACCCCAATGAACTCTTTGTTCTTGAGTTACACGAGGATGAAAATCCCCGTGATTCAGATGATGACAAAATCGAATTAGACGATGTAAGTATAAAATCCCAAAAAACTAGAATAAAGAAAATTCCATATTCAGACACAATATACATACATAGTTACTAAGAATAAAACGATCACTAACAAAAATTTAATTATAATTCTGCCATTCAATTGCGTATTACACACACAATTTTTGTATGTATGTATGCACATACTTATATTGTACATACAAACGTTCATACATTCAACCAAATAGCAGCAGACTACATAAAAAATTATAAATAAATAAATTAATTGACAGGCGGAAAAACTGAAATAGAAGACAAAAATCTTGATACATTTTTGGATTCCATGCACTTTTTCTATTGATATATGTAGGTACGAGTAATAGATTAATCTGTTTTCTGTTATAGGAAATGCCAAGTCCAAAAATAACTGGACTATTTTATATATAATTAAATTCCGAATCGCATGATTAGTAAGAATTAATTCGTGAAGTTCCTAAGATTATTACCAAATTCTTTAAATAAGAACAAATCAAGATAACATGTACCTACATGTATGTATGTATATGCATATGAATCTTTTTTTGATAGGTATGTGCGAAATGATAAGCATCAACGTGTTTAAACATATGCAAGGTGTTTTTAAAATGTGTGTCTTTCCTGTTTTTTGTACAGAACATTTGTGTCTAAAAGGTTTTTCATATGTCTCATTTTATGTTCTTGAAGTAAAATTCAACATCAGCATATTACATCGAAGTTTTGAAAACAAAACATTTTTTAAAAACAATTCAGGTATGTATTGGGTGCGATAAACAGCTCCAAATACCTTCGAAATTACTGCTAAATAATATAGACATACATGGATGCTCTAGAAAAGTAAAAGTAAAAAGTAAAGTACTCTTTTTTTTATTTTTGATGTTTTACAATTACAAAAGTAGTAGTTTGTTGTTACATTTTCTATTAATTGCAATACTTTTACTTCAAAGTAGAATACAAATAGTACATCAAAAAAAATTTTTACTTTTACTTTACTTTTCTGGAACATGCCTGAAGCGCCTCCTAATAATTCATAATGGCTTTAAGAAAAACGTAAAAATATTTCCAGGTAAATATCTACCTATGTAAATATTGTTGGCTAAGAGTTTTTAATTATATTTGTAGTATTGTGTTCGCAATCGCAAATATCTAGGAAGAATTGTCAAATTTTCCTGTTTGCATTTTCTTTCGCTTCAATTATTTGCAATTTTTAAAGAAAATTTTAATAATTTAATTTTTATTATACATATGGGCAAATCCCAGAAACAGTCCACCAAGCAAACATTTTTCAACTTAATCTACTTTTTTTTCAATTAAATATTAGACTAGATGTTAAATTTTATAAAAAAAGGAAATAAAAATTATTTTGATGACCATTAATACAAAAATTATTACCAAATCCTACCCTACCTCACGTCTCTTAAGAAATTAACATTTATTTAGGTGATCATATCATTAATTTAGTGTTAATGTAGATGTTCCGATCAATTTTAGTCAACATTTTTTTGTTTATTATTTTGGAAAGAATAAAATTAGGTTAAAATGTCAGGTCCATTCGTTGTAGGGTGCGTCACGGTTTTTTTATATTGTGAGTAGAATAAACATTTTATTTAAGTTTTCTATATTTTTAAACCAAGTTCATATTCTGCTTTAAGATAATAAAAAATTAAAATTTTCACAATAAAAAAATAGCATATTAACTTCTGTAGCGTGCGTCACGATTTGAGTTCTTGCTAAAATATATTTGTGGCAATAAATCATAATGGCTTAAGTCGA